>BQNB010004201.1:0-109299 GCA_026074375.1 Tanacetum coccineum
AGAGGTCTTTAAAGGCTTGTGGTGTTTTGGTGTAAGTTAAACGAAAACGAAAACGGATGGGATATATTTGGGTGGATTTGGGGTGGTGGTGAGTTAATTAGTATACAAGATGTTAAGAATCCAAAAAAAGGATCGGTCACTCCACGTATTTTACATTCCTAGCTCGTAGTCCACAATGTATTGTTTAGTAAGCTAACCGGGCCAAAGATAAGGAAAAGTCCATGAAGGCCCATCCATAGCCGTCCAAGGTTAGTATTTACACACCTCTCTATGCCTTGGAGAGGTGGTTGGTTGTTTATTTTTCACACATTAATACAAGTTCTCTTATATGTTTACTTTCTCTCTCTAAGTGTTCATCCAACCCACTCTCTCTCTAGAATCACCTCTATTTCCCTCTCAACTAGTATGTTATTAGATTAGTCTTCAATTGGTATCAAGAGCTACGGAGTGGTGTGCTTAGATTTTGTGTTTACTTGTTTTTTTTTTGTTCGTGTGTTTTACTTCAAAAAAGGCCTCATCTTTAGATTTTTTTCTTGTTTTCTAAGCTTAAATTTCACACTAAAAGATCATCTACATAGGTAGCTTTGATCTAGTATCCTTGGATATAGGTGTGTGTGCTTAGATTCATACGAAAATCTCTTATTTTGTGTCATTTTGGGTTCGTTAGCTTTATAAAGGTCAAAATCTTGATTTTAAATTTTTCGACTTAAAAACCTTAAAGTTTTCATTTTTCTTGTCCCTATAGGCTTAGTAACACTTTTGGTACAAAAAATTTTGAAAAACAATCGTCAAAAACGTGTCTTTTTTGAGTTTTAAAAAGGTGGGTTTCGAGAAACAATCGATCTAGTATTTTTTGTGAGTACCGATCTAGTTTTTCTTCAGTGATAACCGAACTAGTAGTTTTCAGTGAGAACCGATCTAGTATTTTTCAGTGAGAACCGATCTAGTATTTTTCAGTGAGTACCGATCTAGTTTTCTTCAGTGATAACCGAACTAGTAGTTTTCAGTGAGAACCGATCTAGTATTTTTTTCAGTGAGAACCGAACTAGATATTTTTCAGTGAGTACCGATCTAGTTTTCTTTAGTGATAACCGAACTAGTAGTTTTCAGTGAGAACCGATCTAGTATTTTTCAGTGAGAACCGAACTAGATATTTTTCAGTGAATACCGATCTAGATTACTTCAGTGATAACCGATCTAGTCACTCTCAAAGACCACCGAACTAGTCAAGTTTAATAGAAACCGAACAACTCAAATTTCCAAATTATACGGTTTATTTCTTTGACTTGTAAAATCCCGTGAAACATTAACGTGTTTTCCTGGTTTTGTCAAGAATTGTAAAATCCCGTGTAGTTTCAAGAATTAAAACACTTAAAAGACAACTTAATCAAACACAATTTCTTTCTACCACCGTTCGATCCGACAATAATCTTTTAACATACAAATTTCTCAATGACGACTCTTGCTGACAAAGCAATTCTTTCGGGTGCTGACAATCGTCCACCTATGTTGGAAAAAGATATGTATGATTCTTGGAAAAGCATAATGGAGCTATACATGATGAATAGACAACATGGACGAATGATCCTTGAATCCGTTGAAAATGGTCCACTCATCTGGCCTTCAATTGAGGAAAATGGAGTGACAAGACCAAAGAAATATTCTGAGTTATCTGCTACGGAAGCAATTCAAGCTGATTGTGATATCAAGGCAACAAATATCATTCTCCAAGGACTACCACCTGAGGTCTATGCATTGGTTAGCAATCATAAAGTCGCCAAGGAACTTTGGGTTACGAATGGACATTTGAAATTTTTATTTTTGACGTTTCGCGAGTCACCGTTTGACCGCGTGTTCATTAATCGTTTTAAGCATTGTAAAAATTTACAATGCGTCTCGTTATTATTTTTAAGATCATAAATTTATTATTTTTACGTATGTCGTCTTTTGTTCCTTGTCTTGAGCCGGATTCGTATTTTAAAATGTACACATTTTATTAAATAATAGAAACTAAAATAAAACGTGACGAAAATAAAAATGGTCTCAGAAGTGTAAACCCGAGCCACGGTTGTCGGTTTATAATTTAAGTAAAACATAGACGTGTCAAAAGTTTGAAAGAAGAAAAGAAGGAAGGACTATTATTGCCAAATGACTAAAGACATTTTCTATATAAGAACTAGCACACACACTATTATACTCTTTACAAAAATCTTCTTCCTTTCCCCCTCCTTTGTGACTTCGGCCGAAAACCACCACCCTCCACCACCGGAAAAGTTTTTCGGTTACCGGAAACCGCCGTGTCGTCGGAAAAAGTCACATGCACAATGATCAACTTATATTTTCCGAATCCTCTCTTCATTTCCCACACATCTACGCAATAAAATAACACATGCGATGAGTATTTTTGGAGTTAGAATCCGGGTTAGTTCCAAACAATTTCGCTTAAAAGGGATGTTTAAATTAGCTAGATAAATATTATTTGAAGCTCGGTTTAAATGGGAAAAGCCCGGTTTTGATGTTTGGGGTTGGTTCGAGTTCGGCAAGACACAAGAGGGAACGAGTCGAGTTCCATTCTTGTCCGATCTTGCTTATTATAGCTTTGTAAGTATTTTTAATACATGTGTTATTTTTGTTTTTGCAATTAAATCGATTTAGAGTTATTGGGTGTGATAAAATCCGATTATACTTGCGTCGAATAGGCTAGATGATGTTATTGGGTGATTGAGAAAATGGTTTTGATGTGTTTTGTAAGAGGTATTTTCGAACAGCAGGTTTGACACGGAAAACGAGGTTCGAAAAATCATAAAAACTTATTTGTAATGTTGAAATATGATAGATTTCGTCCTAATGTACGTTTCGGTAATGCAAACGTCCCGTAACTCCTAATAACGAAGAAGTTATGGCCGATCGAAGTTTGGAAATATTAAAAGTTAACAATAAGCTATTTTAAAAGCATACATTCTATCCAGAAATTTTAACGAGCGTTTTGAGCACTTTCGATTCCGTTTCAACCTTCCGGCAAAACACGAAAGTTGTCCGGAATGACGTTTTACATAAGATCTCTTTTTGGTCAAAGTCACGAAAATGTGATATAGCGGGTCAAAACCGATGGTCAAACTGCTGTGTTTTTATTAAAAATACAAGTTACAGCACATTCTTGCAGGGGCATTTTCGTCTTTTTCCGACGAGTTTCGGGTCTCGGCTGAAACTAAAAAGTTGTCCGGAATATCGTTTCGCATAAAAAAATTTCTTTGTCCGAATCGTGAAAATGTGATTTAAAGGGTCGTTTGGCGCAGGTCAGATTTGGGTAAAAATAAATATAAATATAAAAGTCAAACAAAGTCTAGCGTTGACTTTTGAAAGTCAACGAGTTAATACTAAACTTGTCGGACATAATAAAAGTGAGTAAACGCTATTATTACTAAGAGTAAGACATTTTAGACTTAACGATGGATACGAACGGGGTATATTCTAAAAATAGAAACTTTAGTAATAATCGAAAAATAATATCGATATGAGTAGTTGGTAACCACATTGACGGTCGAGGATTCGACGAGATAACTACATCTTATCACAAATATATTTTGATAACGAGACTTACTAAATATAGTAACTTTCCGAAAATAGTAACTTTCTAAAAATAGAAAGTTGTCGAAAATATAAAGTTTTCAATTAAAGTCACGTAAGATAAAACTCAATAAAGTGGGGTTTTGGGATTTAGGTCGCGCAAGTGGATTTCTCATCACATGTATGAATATATATATATATATATATATATATATATATATATATATATATATATATATATATATATATATATATATATATATATATATATATATGATTTTGTTGATACGATGTACGCATCGTTAATCATACTTTTCGGTATTGTAATCAAGCGACATAAATTATAGGTCATGATCGTGTTCGTTGGTTTTCCGTGGATTGTTTCGATTGTTTAATCATCGGCTTTTGATCAAGGTGAGTTCATAGCCTCGCTTTTAAAGTTTTCAATGTTTTTAACTCCGCGAGGGGGATATATTGCTTGTTTTGTGAAATTGAACGCAAACTGTTTTGATACTTGAATATGATTCCTTCACTACTGAGTATATGCCTTTTTGTTGTGTGACCGTTAGTTACCATGTGTTGGTAAACGCTAATGCATTAAATAGATCTATTGGGTTTGACAACCCTGTCCGGGGTTTGAATCCGTTGGGACCACCCTGTCAACGGACATTTTGTAGTTAGTATTAGGAGAAGTGGCATACTTCTCGGACATAATTTCGTCCTACGGGAATGAATGTGTTAAGTTTCGGTACATGGGCTCTTTAGTTGGAAATCAATATTTTTATAACTTGACTTACGAAGCCGACGTTATTCGTTTGTGAACCTAAAATTTTGTTCTATGTGTTCAATTGTTAACTCTTGAGTTCCACTCAACGTTTTGTTGACTTTTTAAGCATGTATCTCAGGTTAATTGTTGTTGATGGCTGGATGGGACGGAACGCGGATATCAAGGACGGTGTCTCGGTGAAGTAGTGTCATTAATTAAACAAGTGTTTTAGAAATCAAGTCGTGTTGTGACTTTTAGAAATAATTTCTATAATGGTATTGGGACCTATGTAACTCTGATCTTTCTAATAAATGAAATTGTGTTTTATAAACGTATCTTTGGAACGTTTACTGGGACTCGTGTGCATGTATTATGAAGTAGCACCCCAAATGTTGTATTCCGCTGCGTATAGTAGTTTGGGAGGGTTACAGAGTGGTACTAGAGCACGAGTTGTAGTGAACTAAGTCGTTTTACAAAACTTGGACTACAACTGTTTTTGGAAAAGTTTCACGAGTCTTTCACCGATGTCCGATATTCGCGCGCGTGTCGTTCCTGATCTTTAGAAGCCTTATGTGGTATATTTGATTGCATATTATGTGCGTAACAAGTGGATGACACTTGGTATAAGTAATGATTATAAATGTATATACATATACATACGGCATCCGTTCTATGATGTACAATTATATATATCTTGATATTCGCTTCTCGCGAAGAATTTAATTTCTTTAAACATTTCGATGCGATATGATAAAATTATTTTGATACATGACGAAAACATCATTGTTATACGATTATCTTCGAAACTTTTTCGTGACTTCACTTTTTATCTTTTGGTGATGTTGATTCGTCGTAGTTTGTCGATCCCATTGGGTGATTTATCATTCGACTCCGAGTTCGAATATTTTTCCGTTGCTTTTAAATCGCATATGTTGTTTCGTAAGCAATTGTTTTGAAATTTTTAAATTGATCGGAGTGTGACTTTTATATGTCATCCCATGAACCTTCATTGTTTTAGAAAACGACTATAATTATTCGCGTTAACGTGTCGTTTGGGAAAAGTCTAATTTTTGGAACTTCGAATTAAAGTTGGTGTAGGTTATGCTAGTGTTGTGCTTTGATTCTTTCGTGTGACTCTCTTAGTAAGTCTTGAAACGTTCGGGTTTGGAAACCCATGAGTTGATGTATTTGAAAGAGTGTTAAGTCATTGGGTATGGCTTTGTATTGGCATTTGAAGGAATTAAAATGGTGTTTGATTGGATTTTGAAATGAATTGTATGGCAGTTTGTAACCAGCCGGTTGTGGGGTTGATTGTGAATTATTGTTGGTCATGAGGGCACTTGAGAAATCCAATATGGATGTGGGAATATGTCTTAAGTATATGTGGTTTTTTGGATAGGGTCGTATCTCCTCCGGATGATTGAGATATCGTCGTTTTTCTAAAATTAGTCAAATCTGGTATACCTTTGGGAAATGGAGTATAACTCTATATTTTTGTAATAACTTTTCAAAAGAAAATTTAGGTACCTCTAGAAGACTCTTAGAGCTATTACCTCCAATTGGTTTCACATTAAAAGCAACAATAAATTTCAAATTACGCTCATTTTCGTAAACAACAAAATTTTGTCAAATTCTCTTTGGGAACTGCTTTGGGATAGCAGCTTGTTGGGTATGTTTTAAAATATTTTTGGTCTATGAAGACCTGGGAAATTAGACTAGGAGGCATAGAAACCTCTTAGGTACATGTAGGAATTCGGATGGAGTCATATCGACGCCCGACGAATAAGATATCGCTAAAATGGCAAAACTAGTCAGAAAATTTAGACCAAAATTTGAATGAGTAATAAGTTCAAAAACTTATATAGCAACACCTAAATATGTAAAACTGTAAGTTCTAGATATTGAACCAACTTAGACTTGAGCGGTCGTTTTGGCTTTTGCGGACCTTAGGTTTAGGAGATACACTCAGTTTAGCTAGCGATAAAATTTTAGAAAAAAGCAGCCTTGATAGAATAAGGGCAAAATGGTAATTTCACCTTGGTTCTGAAACTTCTTAGGCCGTGGGCCCTACGTTTCTAGAAATTTTACCCGAAATGCTTTCCGTAGACGAAAACCTCATACTTTTACCGTCCACGTACTAGCAAGTAGGAGGACTTCAAGATTTAGGTTTATTGGATTGAGGTTATTGTTGCCTCAGAGTTTTATCTTATCACCGGCATGGTGATTGTGCACTCTTTAGCTATTACTTTTGATTTAGAACTCTAGGAGAGTTCATGTATATGTAGTTTATGTATTGGAAACTTAGAACCATTACGGTTGGATGTACTGGCTTTGAAAGCCAATGATGTATCCCTTTTTGGAAAAATTGGTATGTATGTATGTTATTCTCGGCGTTGCTATTACAATTGTTGTAATTGTTCTTGGTTATGAGTTAGGAGGAGGTGTCATTGTATAGGTTGTACTATGAGTGAAGCCTGGAGGTCGTTGTTACCCCCGAGGCACTCGGCTTGTGTGAGATTGATTTGACCCCGAGTGTTGGGTGACTTCAATTGGCGAATCTTTCGCATGTGTATGTTACTTGCTTGCATAATCCATGAGTGGGTATTATTTTTGAAACTTGCTGTGACCATTGACCAAACTGTATCTAATGATGTTTTGTGACTTGATGATTTTAAAACTGTGAATTGCAATAACGAATTTGTGTGTTGAACAAATGTCGTTGCGCGAATCATATTGACTATGTTGTATAAGTTGAATCTGTAAACAATGGAAAATGTGTTTTCAAATTTCATAAACTGACCCTATGGTATCAAATAATTATTTTTAAAAAAAAATTTAAAAATAAAAACATTCTTTTGACATAATGTGTATGAATATTTTTTTTAAATAATAAGAATGAAATGTGGTGCTATCTTCTTTTCTTTCTTTTGAACTAATTAGATTTTTACTCTTTGAAAATTTTCTTGGAATTAATTTACGCATGTAGCGTATGGAAAAGAAACGTTTTGACGAGGAAGGACATGATGTCGTTTGGTCCTCAATTATGTATAACCTGATCAACTATGCATAATTTAGAAAGAACCAAGCTATGTCGAATAAATCGTCACCCTTAAAACGCTTGGTAATTGAGATAAATGTTTGGGTCAAGCTTCTAAAAGGGTAAAATATTTTTACCCTACTACGGATACTTATGCAAGTAACCCTATCCTTATCGACTGCATGGAGAGAGTCTCATGCGAGTCATTATGACCGAGTCGTTCCGAAGCAGAAATACCTACGGTATTGTTCAGAACGAGTGTGTCTAGAAGGGAGTAATGTTTAGTTCGTAGTATCTAGGAGCGGTAATTGTTAAGAAGACGTGTCAAGACCACGTATAGTCGATGTGCTAGTAAGCAATGATAGATTTGAGCTATCAAGGGTGTGAACCTGATACCGACACTGAGAAGGAATCTTCTTGGAGATGTAAAGATTCCTAAGGTGGGTGGAAGCTGAGATGGTTAGTCCCGAGGTTGAAAGTGAGAAATGGAGAAGACTTCTCCCACATTGGATGTATGATGCCTTAAATATATAAACTGATGGCCGTGAAGAAGATTTCGTCTCCCGTCAATGAGAGTAGTGGTAGTGTAGTTGTGACATACCTTAATTGTTAAGGATTTTAAAGAGACACTATACGATACTTGACCTACGGTTAAGTGTAGTGGCCCTTACTCCGGGACATGACGACCCAAGGGCGTAAAGAGTGGCGAATTGATTGAGATTCTAGCTAAATGGTAACGTCCGTTTCCATTACTGAAGGAACAACCGAAATAGCCAATCTCTTAAGTCGAGCGGTATTGAATTAGGAATGTGAGTATTTTGACTTGATGATTTGATTCATTAATGATGCTACACGATGAGATGGGACCAAGCCAACGATGCTAGTTGTCATGAAGAAATGTTGGAAATTTTGATTTTGTCGAACGAGCAATAAGTCCATGATGCTCATTTTTTTCTTAATTGATTTTGATTTGTCATTTGACATTATGTAAGTAACTCCCAATACCATCTTCCATGGGTTATGGGTCCCAATACCGTCTTCCACAGTGTATGGGGGAGGTTGAGACGTAGACAACCTTACCCCTACCAAAGGTAGAGAGGCTGCTTCCGGTTCTACGAAAGGTAGAAAAGGACCTCCGGTCTTGTAGGGGGTAAGGATCGAACCCTTGACCTCTGTCTTTAAAGGCGTGTTAACCACTTGATCCAACCCTACTCTTACTAGCCAAGGGTGTTAACCACTTGATCGAACCCTTGACCTCTGTGTCTAGGGAGTCTTAGAAGACTCATTTAACACACAGGCAGTCATGGTGGTTTGTTGAAAATCAAGAGGACAAAGCTATGGTAAAGGAGAGATATAAGGCAGCTAAAAGAGAAGTGAAAATAGCAGTGGCCCAGGCGAAAGACAAAGCATATGAAGACTTGTATAAGAAACTGGACTCCAAAGAGGGAGCTAATGATATATACAGGATTGCTAAAGCCCGAGAGAGAAGAAGAAGGGATTTAGGAAACATAAGGTACATTAAAGATGAAGAAGGGCGAACCATTATGATAGAAGAAGATATTAGGAAAAGATAGGGAGAGTAGTTCTTTTCAACGAGAGTAGACCCGAAAGAAGCGTGGTAGTAGAGAACTCTAGCCAACCTCGGCAGTTGGACTGCTACTACTCCAGAATCAACCAAGGGGAAGTGAGGGTTGCATTGCAAAATATGGGGAGAAACAAAGCCGTAGGACCCTACCAAATCCCCATAGAAGCTTGGAGGTGCCTTGGAGATGAGGGGATTAAGTGGCTGACTTGCCTTTTTAACAAGATTTTCTCAAGCGCAAAGATGCCCGATGAATGAAGACTTAGTGAAGTCATCCCCATTTACAAGAACAAGGGCGACGCGCAGGTATGTAGCAACTATAGGGGTATTAAGCTTCTTGGCCACACCATGAAACTTTGGGAGGGAGTAATCGAGAGAAGGCTGAGAATGGAGACTAGCGTGTTAGAGAACCAATTCGGTTTTATGCCAGGAAGGTCCACAATAGAGGCAATTCACCTTCTCCGAAACCTTATTGAGAAGTATATGGAAAGACAAAGAGACTTGCACATGGCTTTTCTATATCTAGAAAAGGCATATAATAGTGTTCCACGGGAGTTGATTTGGAGAACCTTTATTGATAAAGGAACCCCAAGGAGATACGTAAGAGTCATAAGGGATATGTATGACGGGGAGTAGACCCGCGTAAAGAGCTCTGTGGGGAACACTGAGTTTTTCCCTGTGGAAGTTGGTCTTCATCAAGGATCTACCATTAGCCCATACCTCTTCACCTTAATACTGGATGAGCTTTCACGAGGGATTCAAGAGAACATCCCTTGGAGCATGGTTTTCGCAGACGATATTGTGTTGGCTACAGAATCGGCGGACAGTTTAAACTTGAGATTGGAGAGTTGGAGGAAGGCGCTAGAAGACAATGGCCTACGGATAAGTAGAGAGAAGACAGAATACCTAAATTATGACTTCGGTAGGTACGAGGCTGTCCACGGCGAAGAAGGGATTATTCGTATCGGAGACAAGAACCTTCAACCAAAGGAGCGTTATTATTTTCAAGATTGTAATGTTATTAATTTTACGAATGTCGTCTTTTGTTCTTTGTCTTGAGCCGGAATCGTGTTTTAAAATGTACATATTTTATTAAATGTTCGAAACTGAAATAAAGTTTGACGGGAAAAAATAATAATTACAAGTTTATAAAACCCGAGCCCTTTTGGCCGGTTGAGGACACGAAACAAACACCCTTAATGCCTTATTTTTATAAACTATAAAAGTTTGAGGGCCAAAGGTGTCAATAACCCAAAGTACACCTCCTATATATATATACAAGTGCACACATTTCTTTTATTTTTACTTGCAAAAAAATATATATACTCCCTATCCCAAACCATAACGGCTGACGAGCACCACCACAAAACCACCATCGTCAGGCCACATTCAAAACGATCCGATTATAAAATATTGATCCTTACACAAAACTAAACATATCCCCACTTAAATTTTCGACATGCAATGAGTATTTCTCTAAGTTTTGGATTGGTTCGAGTTTGGTCGAAATGGGTTGAAAGTATTGATTTTTGGGTGATGACCAAACATTGTAATTAGTTGGTTTAATTGAAAAAGTGTTTGGTTTTGGTTGTTGGGTTCGGTTCGAGTACGGCTAAGACAAAGGAGGAGCGAGACGAATTTTTATTTGGTCCGATATTGCTTAATAAAGCATTGTAAGGATTCTTGTTACTATTATTGTAATTGTTTTCGTTTTTGTTCTTAATTATTATTCGATGTATTGCAATGTGATGAAATCCGATGGGTATTGCACTAGACTAGATTAGAAAGGATAATGGAGATGTTAATTAGGCTAAATAATGGATTTTGATGATTGTTGAAGTCAAAATGTAGTTTGATGGAAGTTTTGTATGTGTCAAATTCGTTGCAGAAAGTTTGGCAACGCAAAACGAGGGTTCGAAAATTCATAAAAATCTGATTTTTGATGAAGAAATTGATAGAGTTCGTCCTCTGTGCGTTTCGTAATTCAAACGACCCGTAACTTCCTGTATAACGAAGAAGTTACCGGTAAAAATCAAGATTTGAAAATCATAAACTTACCATCAGCTATTTATAAAGCATAACATTTTCGCTGATCTGATTTTCGGACCAGCCATTTTAGCAACTGTCGAGTCCGTTTCGGCCTTACGGCGAAAACACGAAAGTTGTCCGGAATGAGTTTTTCTATTAAAATTTCTTTTTTGGTCAAAGTCACGAAATTGTCGATTTAGAGGTCAAAACGATGGTCAAACTGCTGCGTTTTTATTAAAAATACAAGTTCCTGCAGAAACTTGCAGGGGCATTTTGGTCATTTTCTGTCGAGATTCAGGTCTCGGCTAAAACTAAAAAGTTGTCCGGAATATTTGTTTGATAAATCTCTTCTTTGTCCGAATCGTGAAATGTGATTATAGATGGTCATTGGGCGCGGGTCAGATTTGGGTAAAAACTATATATAAGTATTAAAGTCAAACAAAGTCAAGCTTTGACTTTCTGAAAGTTCCATACTAAAGTGTCGAACAATAATAAAGTGAGTAAACGCTATTATTACTAAGAGTAAGACATTTTAGACTTAACGATGGATACGAACGGGGTATATTCTAAAAATAGAAACTTTAGTAATAATCGAAAAATAATATCGATATGAGTAGTTGGTAACCACATTGACGGTCGAGGATTCGACGAGATAACTAAATCTTATCATAAATATATTTTGATAATGAGACTTACTAAATATGGTAACTTTCCGAAAATAGTAACTTTCTAAAAATAGAAAGTTATGAAAAATATAACGTTTTCGATTAAAGTCACGTAAGATAAAACGTGAGGGACAATTATAACCTAATATTGTGGTGGTTTTTAGGATTATAAGGCGCAAGTGGATTGTCTCATCACATGTTACGTATATATATATATATATAGATATATATATATATATATATATATATATATATATATATATATTTGATATTTGATTATAACTATATAATTTTGTTGTTCGATGATACTACATCGTTGATTATACTGTTCATGGTATTTATTCGAGCGACATAAATTATAGTCCTGTGATCGTGTCGTGATTTTACGTGGATTGTTTCGATTATTTGTCGCTTGGCTTTGATCAAGGGGAGTTCATAGCCTCGAATTTTAAAGTTTTAAGTTTTTAACTCCGCGAGGGGGATATATTGCTTGTTTTGTGAAATTAAAGGCAAATCTGTTTTGATACTTGAATATGATTCCTTTACTACTGAGTATATGAATTTTTCTGGTGTGAATGTTAGTTACCTTGTGTTCTGGTTAAGCGCTAATGCTATATATGATCTATTGTGTTTGAAACACTGTTTCGGGGTTTGAATCCGTCGGGAAACAAACTGTCATAACGGACATTTTGTGCAGTTAGTATTAGGAAAAGAGACTTACTTCTCGGGACACAATTCGTTCATTCGGACGAATGAATGTGTTAAGTTTCGGTACACGGGCTCTTTAGTTGAAAATCATATTTTTATACTTGAACTTACAAGCCATCGTTGTTTCGTTTTTTGAACCACATAATTATGCTGTTTGTTCTAACTGTTATTTATTAAATCTATGAATTCACTCAAATGTTTTGTTGACATTTTTAAGCATGTTTCTCTGGTTAGGGGATTGTTGATGGTTGGTTGGGAAGGAACAGGATTATCATGGGAGGTTTGTCTCGGTGAAATTGTGTCATAAACTAAAAAAAGTGTTTTAGAAAGAAAGGTGTTTTGGACTGTGTGATATATTTTCTTTAATGGTATTGGGACCTATGTAACTCTGATCTTGATATACAAATTAAATTTGTGTTTTTTTTTACGTTTCTATTGTTACGTTTACTGGGACTCGTTCAGCATGGATATGTATAGTTGCACCCTATCGACATTGTAGTACGCCTGCGTTATAGGGGTTTTTAGGGAGTGTGTACAATATTGAAGGAGTAAACTTGATTGTCTGAAGTCTAGGGTCGATATGTTGAGATGTATTTCCAGGCTAATGTCGTAATACAGCTATCTCGATTCGATCCTTTGAAGTTAATGAAAACACCTAAGTTTATTTCAAAACACTTGATGAAGTAACCTCAATCTTGAATACAAATTTTCTTCTTATCAGACTAGTTTTACCATAATGATTTCTTTGAATTAAATTTCTTTGTAGTATCTTGATTTGTCCTATATATTCTTGCTTATATCTTCTTCCCTTTCATATACTTGAATTGACCTTACATTTTCTTCCCAAATATACTAATATCTTATCCCTCTCATATTAGGCCAATACTAAGCTTATATTGTCTCCCCCCTCATGATGATTATGATCCATCGTGAGCATCATGACCATATAAGCTTCCAAATAAGCTCCGAGTAAAGAATATCTTTTGAAGTCCATGAAATTGAAATCAAAATCTTTTCTTTTCTCTCTAAAAATCAAACATTCTCTCCTTTATAACCAAACATACTCCCCCAAAATAACCCATAAGCTCCCTCAAACCAACAAATATGATTGCTATCATTCTCATGAAGGTTGAAAGAAACTTTTGTCATTATAAGATTCGTTAAAGTAGTCATGCTTGTGAAATGTAGAAATGTTGTTGTTGTATGTTGTAGAAGATGAAATGGAAAATTATCAGTGTAAGAACCATCTTCACATTAACCATGTAGTTCATACATCACAAGATCGTGCTTTGAAAATTCCCGATGAAATATTGAAAAATATGTTCAAAATCATATATCGTGTTAAGGATGCGGAAATATGATCATGAAATCTAAATAAGTATTGATCTTGTAAACTTAATGTTGTGTTACCCGGGGAAACATATAACCACTAGATCACATATATTGTTAGTTAACACTAATTTGAATCATTAAGCAATCATTTTCAAATTGTGACATACGTTCAGCATTGGCATGATGTTAGTACTGGTAGGATTTCCATTCGATCATTGTGAATACTATTTTATAGTATCACTCCAGAATGTTCCAGCAATGTCACATAGACATTGCAATGCACAGGGGGGGAATCCAATTTTTTATGATCATTTTACCTTTTGTATATTGATGTATCTTATAAGGCCTTTTGGCATTTGAAACATGTTGATTTGCACATCAAACTCTCATCTACCTTAGACTAACTTTCCTAAATTGGAAGGAAAAGACTCGGGGTAGATCTATTCCGGTTCTGGAAAATCATAGGGTATTTTAGAAGTAACTCATATCATCACCGTGCCAACTCAATCACATACGCCAAGTAATTCTTTTAGAAAGTCATGCCAGTTGAAAACCATGATGAAAATCTGTAATCGTATCATAAGATTTTGATATTATCTAGAAATTGTAGATAGAACAATCAACTCTGTCTATTTTTTGTATGCAGGTGAATTTCTTTTCTTGCAACTTTTCTCTTTTTTCTTTTCATGTGCATGTTCTTGTTTTGAAGAAATGTCATTCACTTTCATTTTTTCACAGTCTACGATTTCCGAGAAACATTTTTAACATGAAGCTAAAAACGAAAAAATACGGATATGTGAAGGTGAAATGTAAAACAATTTTCCATTTCTGTTTCTTTCTGAAAACTTTTCAACAACATATACGTGAAATGTAAAACAATTTTTAACATATGCCGAGAAACATTTTTAACATGAAGCTAAAAACGCAAAAATACGGATATGTGAAGGTGAAATGTAAAATAATTTTCCATTTCTGTTTCTTTCTGAAAACTTTTCAACAACATATACGGACATTCCCCCTCGAAAAATACCATATCTTCATTAAAACATTTATAAGGGAGTTCCTCTTTGCACTTTTGAGTCCTTTATTTCTTTAGACATTTTTCACAAAAAAAATACATCGATTTGCACTAATATCCCGCGAACGATTTTTTTTATTTAT
Source organism: Tanacetum coccineum (assembly GCA_026074375.1). Lineage (NCBI taxonomy): Eukaryota > Viridiplantae > Streptophyta > Magnoliopsida > Asterales > Asteraceae > Tanacetum > Tanacetum coccineum. The sequence goes on from BQNB010004201.1 coordinate 14,847, forward strand.
TTATTTTTACGCTCAATTAAAACCGTAGTCAAAAAATAATCCCAAAATTGAATCCAAAATGATAATCACGCTTTTGAATAATCAAAAAACCCGCAAATAAAAATGCATAAGTGACCAAAAATTAGTAGTCGCGTCAACGTGTAACGTTATCTTCTCGGACTCGATTTGAGAGCTAATCAAAAATTCATCTATAACTTTTGAGAAGAGGAAACGTATTGACACAAATTGGTCAGCACTAACAATCATATTTGTTCCCAGCCCAAGGTGGGTAAACACCCAACACAATCAAGTTCTTATTAAAAAAATTCGTTCCACGGTCTATTTTTGTTGTGTACCGAGCCGCGAACTCGTGGATGAAAGCTCACTAAAATGTTTTCTTTAAACCCTAAAAATTCTTTCTAAATAACACAAGTACACACAAAGTTGGCTAACCCTACACAATATTACATACACAAGATACACTCCTCACTCTCTTTATTTAAACAAAAAAATATACTCAGTCATAGATCCACCTCCCACATTCTTTCTTACAACAACAAATCTCCCTTTTCTTTATATGAAAAACACATATTATTCATGGCTTTGTCTCGGGTAAGTTTTCTTTTATGTTTTTCATTTTATCAAATCGAAACAAAGATGGATAAGAACCCCACTTGTTTCTTTGTCTTGCTTTTTAATTGTGTTTCGAAAATCAAAGTGTAGAAGTAAAAAACCAACGTGCATTTGGGGGTCCAATGGTATGGAGTTTTAAAACCCTCCTAGGCCAAGGTCTGCATGTTCGAGTCTTATCTAGGGCGAAAGGGGTTTTCCTCCCTTCGTGTGTAAAGGGAAGGTTTCCTTGGCCTTCAGGGCTGGACCCAACCTAGTTTGCTCGCTACGCCCTTCTGGCTAGGGGCCATGACGCCACAAATTCCGATCACAAAAAAAAAATGTAGAAGTAAAAGCTTCAAAAATAGAGCTTTATGAAAGTGGCTTTTTTATTATTTAAGAATCCCCTAACAGATGCTAGCAATCTTGTATGAGATATGAAATAAAGCCTAACAAAGATCTTGTTTATGATTTTTTTTTCTTTTATGAATCAAAACAAGATAAAAAATTTGAACACTTTTTGTTCTTACTCTTTCTTTTTATCTCGAAAATTAACAAGAAGTGAAAACTTCAAAAAAAACACAATCTATGATGAATAATAATGGAATTTTTTTTCGTGTGAAATGGGCTTTCCAAGATCCAAAAGACATACCAAAACAGAGAATGTAATGTGATGATGTTTTTTTGATTTATGAATCGAGAACAAAATATAGTACGCTAAACACGTCTTGTTTTTGTGTTCTTTGGATGGTCTTAGTATAGTTTCCAAAATTAAAAATGAAGGTATAGTGAGAGCTTGTCAAAAGTGGATCTATGGAGGGAGAGTTGGTTGAGATTGTGCGAGTATTGTCGAAGATCTTTAAAGATCTAAAAATCTCATAAGAGATGAAAAACAAACTGAGATCTATGATTAATTTTCTTTGTTGTTTTTGTTTCTTGTTTGTGTTGAGCCGAAAGAAAGAAAAATTAAAACGATTTTGTTTTGATTTTTTCTTTATATTTTCGAATATCAAACGAAGCAAGCCTTCAATAAGATCGATGAAGAGATGGTTTTGTTTAGATCTAAACTTGCATGTGTTGTTTTTGATGTTCTCGGTTAAGATCTTTGAAGATAACACTCTTTTGGGGTATGGATCTTTAAAAATCTTTAACCTTTATGCAAGAAAGAGACAATATGAGATCTTGATGTTGTTGTTACGTTTATGTTTCTTGTTTAGATCTCAAATGTTCTTTTTTTTTGTTTAGACCTGAGTTAAAGATGTATAGTTTTGTTTTGTTTTTATGTTAAATCGGTTCCTTCTTGAAGATGTTAAACCGGTTCCTTTCTTAGTTGAATAAAATCGGCCTCTGTCTGAATATGTGATTAACTCGTTATCTTAATAATTAATTAAACCGGTTTCTTCTGTTTTGATAAATCGGTTTCTTCTGCTTTGATTATTCGGTTCCTGCTGATGTTGATAATCCAGTTCCAAAAAAAAACGGTTACAAAGAAAACGTGTTTTTGACTTTTTGACCAAAAAGTCAAACTTGGTCAAAATCAGTTACAAATCAGTTAGTTAGATCTGAAAATTAACTGGTTTTCATCAAAAACTAAGCATTTTTTAAGCAGATTAACAAATTGATAAGCTCTTTGAATCTTTTTAAAAATTAAAAAGGCGCAAAATCACAATATTAATCAATTAGCAGAATCTGGATCTAAAAAGCTGAATAAAACTGAATAAGCACTTGATTTAAGCTAAATACGACCGAATAAGCTCAAATAAACTGAATCAGCTTTCGAATAAGCATATATCACAAGTTTAGCAGAAAATCAGAATGAATAAGCTAAAAATTTGACAGAATAAGCATGATAAGCAGTCGAAATAAGCAATAAGCAGTCAGAATAGGCTGGAAATAAGCATGAATTTTCAGACAAAACAGAAAAATCACGATATTAAGCTGATTGAACCAGAATAAGCAAAAAAATAAGCACGAAAATAAGCACTCTCAATCAGCTGATCTAATAAGCCTAAATAAGCATAAAAACTCGATCTCTAAAACACGAACAACACAAAAATAACACGAATCTGCAATCATTGGCTCTTGATACCACATAATAAGCATATAGATCTTGATTAATGACTAGTGTGTGTAAATGAAGGTGTAATAGTGTGTGTGTTTAGAGAGAGAATTTCTTAAACTTGCCTTTTGATTAAATGAAGTTGTTACGATTAACCGTGTCATAAATACCTATTTATACCCCTTGGTTAACTATCTTTATTAAACTTGAGAGAAGCGCAAAAATCATCCCTATGGTTTGTCAAAAAACCGTTTCACGTCCCTCGTTAAATAATTGTCCAAAACACATCCCTCCGTCAATGTTTTTGGACACGATACATCCCTTGGACTAACGGTGCAAATTTTTTTCTCGTTAATTATTAACGAGGGTCTAATTTTTAACGGTGCAACTATATAGAAGGGTATTGTTGTCTTTTTGCTGCCACATGGATGATTTTTGCACTTCTCTCTTAAAAAATGTTTTTTTTTGTTTTTTAATTAAAAAAAAACCTTTTTACATTATTATTCGTAAAAAATTTATTTTTTTTTACAAAATCTTATAAAAAATGCGCACTTTACAAAAATCTTATTTGTTTTAAAAAAAAATTTAGTTCAGTTTGTTTTTTAAAAAATTTACAAAACTTTAAAAAAAATCGTACTTTTACAATCTTAGTTTAGAAAAAAAAATGTAAAAAATTTGTATTTTTTAAAATCTTAGTATTTAAAAAGTACAAAAAAAATTAAAAAGTTTTGTAAAAAAAGTTCGAAATTAAAAAAAAAATTAAAAAGTGCGAAGTTTTTAAAAAAAATTTAAAAAGTTTTGTAAAATTTTTTTTTAAAAAGTTTTAAAAAATACGATTTTGGTTCGATTATTTTAAAAAAAATTTAAAAATTTTGAATTTTTTTACAGAACTTTTTAAAAAATTTTTGTACATTAAAAAAAAATAAGATTTTAAAAAATACGAAAAATATTTAAATCTTTTTCAAAAAATTTAGATTTTTAAAAGTGCGAATTTTTTTTAAATTTTTTTAAAATGTACAAATTTTTTTAAAAAAGTACGAAATTTTAAAAAAAAATTAAAAATAATCGAACCGAAATCGTACTTTTAAAAACTTTTTTAAAATTTTTTTACAAAACTTTTTAAAATTTTTTAAAAAAATTTGCACTTTTTTTTTAAGATTTTGTAAAAAAAATTAAATTTTTTTACGAATAATAATGTAAAAAAGTTTTTTTTTAAATTAAAAAACAAACAAGATCTTTTTTTTAATTAAAGTGCAAAAATCTCCATTGTGGCAGCACAAAGAAATAATACTCTCCCTAAAAAGTTGGCACCGTTAAAAAAAATAGAACGCTCGTTAAAACTTAACAAAAAACGGAATTTTTGTTTGCACCGATAGTCCCAAGGATGTATCGTTGGTTCCCAAAAGATAGAACGGAGGAGGAAAGTGTTTATTGGACAATTATTTAACGAGGGACGTGAGACGGTTTTTTGACAAACCACATGGATGATTTTTGCACTTCTCTCAAGTTAAAACTTTTTCTAACATAACATGTTTTGTATCCCAAGACACTTTATAACAGTGCAACAATAGATTATTTTCTTTATTCTATACAAAACCCATGTAGGCACTCACTTTAGTGCAAGCTACCCTATAACACCTGTTTACCAATTCCTTGTTTAAAAAACCAAGTTGTTTCAACTGTTCCATATCACCTTTACACACATTAGCCTACCCAGTAGTCCATAAATTTACCCGTTTTGAGGAGTTAACTAGCATGCTTTAAATTCCATGGGTTTTGGGGGTGAATAGGTTCGAGAAAACACGCTATATGGAAGACTTGTCATTGAAGACCCCCCGTATCACTAACACTTTCAATACCGCTTATCTCAAGTGGGGGATGTTTATTATTACATGCTACATAAGCTCTATCTTGTACTTTAAATAAATACCTGTAGTATTTCATTTCACTTCTGTAGCATGATGTTATTGTACTTAGTGTTGGTTACTAAATAAAACCAACTTTTGTCCGATGAGTATAGAAGACTTTGAGTTGATACGTTTATAAACCAACTACTTCACTAAAGGTTAGGCTAGTATACTTCTGCTTCATCTAATTGTAGAATTTTTCATCTATATCACCGAGACAAGCCCATTATTATTGATGATCAGATTTTCAGACTTTAAAGTTCGAGCTAATGGAAAGATAGTAGCCAGTGATGACGAAACCATGGATTTTTAGACTATTCATTTTGTGTTTATTTATTATACCAATTATATGTGTATCCCATGTCTAATCCTGCCCTTTTAATAGTTTTAGCCTTTACTTTCTCGAGTTAAAGGATTTTGAGCAATCACACACCGTTATCGTTCATAGATTATGAGACGAGCATTGTGTGGTTTGTCGCTTTTTTCTAGAGCATTGGTATCAAGGGTGCTAAGATTGATTTCACAAGCGGTTTTTAAAACCTATGGTCAACCATGTTGCCATTAAAAGCTCTATAGACTTTTAACTCTAGTTGGTTAGTTTTTATAGTATACTTTTCCAATTCATATGATAGAAATGATATGCTATGATAGTGTTATTGAGTGATCACCCCGAAATGAAACACTTAGACTAGTGAGAGTTGAGTAATTTTGATCCTCTTTTTGTGAGGTGTTCGGCTTTGGTATTTTTAGCTAGTAAATATTAAGTCAATATCTCCACCGCCCGATTTTTTAATTAGGGGAATACATATTAGGAATATTTAACAGGTCTACTTATGGGCAAGTAGAAGTCAAAGTGGAGTGGGAATATATGATACATACAAATACTCGTATACCTTTTTTTGTATCAGAAAAATCCTCATAAAAACTCATATTGTGTATTTATGATTAAAATATGTACTTAATCACCTTATATTTCGTTTACAGGAAAATTTGAACGTTGGACCGGAAAGACAAGGCAATTAGACGGATAAAGTGAATAAGTTATGCTGCCAAAACATAACTATGGCGTAGTTACCACAGTGAACTACGACGTAATTCACACGAAGACCCAAGCAAACTTAGAAGAAACTACGATGTAATTGCCCCGTAGGGACTACTATATATATATATATATATATCTTTTCCACATGGAAAAGATATCTAACTCTTTCATTTTCTAAGATATTATTTCTAATAATATCTTTCGTTCTCTTTAACCTCTCTCTTGTTTCTCTTTCTAAAACCTTCATTTCTTCTTCTCTTTTCTTTTTCGATTCGTTATATAATATGAAGTGATAATCGGGATCCTACACCTAATCTCAGCTCATTCATATTATTCACCCAGAAGAGAGTTCCAAGATCATCTAGGGCTTCTAAGGAAAGAGAAATTCGGCTCATTCATTCACTAGTTTAAGTGAGAGATCACTTTAACTTATTTTGTATTTTAATCATTCATCACAGACTTGTAAGACTATAATGTTTTTTTCAATCAAAGAGTTCTTTCATTATTTCTTGTATTATCTATAGTATGAGTGGCTAAGCACCTTAAGTGCTAGCCGTGTTATGATTTTGTTATGGTTTTGATGCTAGTTTCCTATTAAATTATCGTTTATAGGATATTTTTATTGCCTGTTGCATGATCCTCAAAATTTGGTAGTATTGATGCTAGTGTAGATCCTGTTAGACCTTATAGTAGACTTACCTATTGAATTAAGGGTTAACCAGGTACCAGGGATGGTTGACAACTGTCCTTAGTGTAAGGATTGCTCATATCGCCGCCTACAGTATGATAAATACTTATAAAATTCAGGAAATTATTCCAGGAGGGTTTATAGCCAACAAGTAGGATTATTGGTATTAGACAAGTCATTAGGATAGTTGAGGGTTAATCACTGTAGACTAGATTCTCACCTTTCGTGTCTAACGAGGACTTAAGATCATAGGATTTCAATCGGGCCTGCTGATATTAGAACCACCATAAGCGATAAGTAGACATTACACTAGGAAACATTATCTTAACTATAACAAAAGAGTAACTAGGCTAGTATGATTTTTCTCCCTGATTAATTCTTGTAATTTGATTTTCGTGTTTTATTTACTTTAATTCTGTTTAATTCATATTTAACCATTTTAATATATGACCTATTCAAATTCGAACTAAAACAATTAGCTCTCGGGACGACCTCAGATTTACTAATCCTGCACTACACACGATATGGTTCTCTACCCGTTAGTGCGTTGTATACCATAGGTAATTGAGTTTTATAAATTCAAAACTTGTAAAATAATTCAAACGATTATACGCATTAATAGGACAAAAGGATTAGATTATAAGACAAAACTAATTATTCTTGTCTAGCCATTTATGGTAATGAATCTTTCATAATCTAACATAATAAAACATGTTTCACCATTTATGATAATAAATTTGGCAAGCCTTCTAGAACCTCAATATAATCAGATCATATACTACAATTAGGAGATTTAGGGAATGATTTGGTAAGATCTTTAGTTAACCACAAAATGACAAAAAAACAGCTAGTGCACCCAACTGATCCACCTAAGGGTGGAGGGTGTCCATTCGGAAAAAGCAAATGGGATAAAAGATTATATTTGAGAAATGATAAAATTCCATACCTTACTTTACGGGAAAATGTTGTATTCACTCTTTCACGGGACTATACTCCAGATTGAAAAAACTAAGTGAAGACAAAATGTTTTAGGTAAGAGAAATAATATATTTTTTGTGTATGTGAGTGATATTTGAGTTTTAGAGGTATTTTTAAATGATAAAAACTAGAAAAAAAATTAATAAAAGAAACAAAGTGCTGCAATGGTTGAAAGAAAGTTGAGGGAAAACCCAAAAAAACCCTGGTCGGAGTGTATTTTCTCTCATTTATACTTCCCTACTTTCCCCCCATTAGGGTGTGTGTGTGTGTGTGTATCTCTGAGTGTGCGCTCGGTGTTGTATATGAGGTTGTGAGAGCGCGCGAGCGACGATCGCGTGCTCTCGCTGTGGTGGGGGGACTCTCCGATATAGGGTGTAGTCCTCTCACTACTATCGCACCACGCGACCTACTCCCCACCATAGTACTGTCACACTAAGTAGAGTGTGATGTGGATGAGATATTTTTCCAAACCGATGGAGTGAGTGTGTGTGTGTGTGTATTGTGTGTGTGTGAGCTTGATATAGTGTGAGGTTGTAAGGATGAGGCTCTGCACAACCTTCTCCCATATATTTTTTCACACACTTAGCCTCAATTTAATCAAGCTTTTACAATGTTGAACATAAGTATTATGTTTTGAACACCCCTCTAATCCCTTGATCATAATGTTTTAATTTTCCATTTGTTTTGCAAGGATGATTCACAGGCTCACTACATTCAAGCAAGCTTATGAGATCTGGTCATTCTCTCACACAAGCATACATATAAGTATCCATCATAATGATGCAGTGTCGTAAGGGCCTTCTACATAAGAGTTTTTAAACTCCCTAGGCAGTGGTTACTAACCGTTGTAGTAGTGTATAGGCAAGACTGAAGGTTTATATCGTTCTCTAGGGGCGATTAGGTTAGGACGCTTAATCCACGGTCTAAACAGAATTTAGGGGTTAAGTTTAAACAATCCGAATTTAAGATCAATGGATTAGTCCGTGCCCATATTTGTATTTTAATTTTTGTAGAAATAATTATTTTTTTTTGTATTCTTTTTGCTCGACTTGAAAAAATCGAAACTATCAATGTAGCTATGTTCGAGTGGGTTTTGGATTTTTATCCATTTTAGCGTTCGAGATATCGACAATTTCATATTTATGCCCAGAGAGCTATTTTATTTATTTGTATTTATTTTGATTTTATCAGCGTTTGGCGGAAACCGCGTCAAATAGTATTTTTACAATTATTAATATTTCAATTATAGTGGTTTTTAAAACAAAATATTATGGTATAAATTTTTTAGGACAAATAAAAATAAAATACAAAATAACATAACATAAAACCAAACACCCCTTTCTTTAACTTAATATGATCCATCAAATCCAAAAACCAAACATCCCCATAATTTATTAAAAGTTGGCGACGTAATTACATATATTGAATCTAATTTAGCCATGAGAGCTTATTTTATTTATTTTTATTAATTTTCGACTTTTATCAGCGTTTGGCCGAAACCGCGTCAAAATAGTATATATAGCCTTATATATATTAAAGCTTTTTTATAGAAATACACACACAATACGGATAAAAAAACCCACGATTGATTCTGTCTCCTCCTTCTCTTCCTGTACTCGACGAACAACAACAACAACCATCAAATTCCTTACCAAAAATTCAATAATCACTTCTAATCATTCCTACATCAATACCATACAAATTCTCATCATTTATTTCAAAGAAAATCAACATGCAAGAAGATTTTCAAGGATAATAAAGGAATCCTAAATTAGGGTTTTTATCATCAATTCGGGGTGTTTGATTCGTTTTTATTCTTCAAATATTGCTAAGTAAGCCCTAAACCCTCTTATTAATTGTATTTTCATGATGAATTTGATATTTTGATATGGGTTTCTGAGTTTGATGAATTTTTGATGGTCTTGAGAGATTTGTATGGCGTTGCATGAGTTTGGATAGCATTAAGATTGATGTTTGGATGGATTTGGAAGTAGATATTAGGGGCTGTTTTACATCAGTAGGAAAAAGGGTTTGGTGCAAATTATTTTTGGCTTAAGTTCTGTGATTTTATGACATGGTTGGATAGATATAGTCTTAAGATTCATGTGACGAATTGGATGGTTTATCAACTCCTCCGGATGAGATAGTTATGGCCGTTTTACGATTGCTAGTCAAATCTGGAACATCGTTTGGAAAACGAGTTGAACTCCAGGTTAATACTCTAAAATTTAGGATAGGAAAGCTAATCTCAGTAGTATACATCTTAAACTAACTTCTCCAAGTGGATTCACTTTAATAGCTATCACGGTTTGGAAAATACGTCAAAATTAGTGTTTGGTAGGAAAATTTGGGACTGCTGCAGACCAGCAGTATAAATAGGTTAATTTCAGAAAACTTTTGGCCTAAGAAGGTCTGGATTATTTGATGGGGTTGTATAAATAAGTTCAAGATACATGTGTCGAATTGGATAGAGCCATATCTCCTCCAGATGAGTGAGATATGACCAATTTATGGAAACTAGTCAGTTCTGAACCACTGTTTGAAAAATGGATTTAACTCTAGATTTTTGCAATAAAGTGTTGGGTTTTTAAGACATGGTTAAACACTATACGTCATAAGCTTTCATCTCTCTTTGGATTCAAATTTATTTCTATTATAGAATAGGATTTATGGCCAAAACCGTAAACGTTAGAAATTCAGCGAACTTTCTATTTTGAGTTATGACTAGTAAAAACTCATTTCCTGTGGTTTGGTAAATGGTTTGATTAAAACGCATAAATTTTTGGAAACTAGACTTAAGTATCTTTCCAGGGGTGAAAGCCCCATCCTTATATCTTTTATAGGTTAAGAGATATGGTCTTGTAAAGTTGACTAAAAATTCAGCAACATAGTTTTACGCCTTTTCTTGAGAAATAAAAGTGCGGCCACATAGTAATAAGATAAGAATCGCTAAGCGAGACTTAGTAGACACTTAATGTAGTATAAGTGCAGGTTGTATACCAATTTGGGGATAAAAATACTTCGGTTAAGATATAATGCAATGCCATGCATATCTCGGAAACATATCTCATGATCATATGTTTATTTTTACGTATTGACTTCTTTTATCATTCTAAGCCGTGTCACATCTTTTAGGTTGTGCTTAGACGCTTCTCGCTCGTCCGAAGATCCATATCACTTCTGGTCTTCATCACTCCTCGGTGAGTTCATAGCCCCACCTTTTCCCTTTTTATAGTTTTCATAAATTGTTTTTGGGGTGAGAATACATGCTCGTTTTATTAAGAAAACTTATTGATTTCCACTACTTAAGCGTTACTTGACTATCTTTATTAAAGCTTGATTCGCTTACTACATGATTTGAGAACATTGATTATCTATTTATGAAACCGTGAGTTTTAGACACATTATTTGTTTTACTAATGGAACACAAGTGCTTGAAGGGTATGCCTGACCCGATTATGAAATTATCTGCATGAGTCGCTATTGCCAAAGTCCCTAATTTCATGAACCGTTAATTGCCCTGTAGGGGTGAACGCTAGTACATTTAATAGATCTATTGGGTTTGACAACCCCGTTCGAGGTCTGAATCGAATTCTTTCGAGCACCTTTTTAACGGGCGATTTGTATTGAGAATCGTAGGTATGAGGCAATAATACCTAGTACTGGGGCAACCGTATTTGCATTTTATAAGCGTTATTGTCAAGGTTTTGGTGTCATGAGCTCAATGCGGTAATGTTGAATTATACTTTGAAATACTGTCGCTGGTTGATCTTAAACCTTGTGGTCCACTATTAAATATTACTTGATTTATCGAATCACTTTGAAATGTTGTAGCGCTGCTTTTCTTACTGGAATATTTACTTGAATTATTTCAATGTTGTTTTTACTTAAACCTATGAATTCACCAACATTATTGTTAACGTTTTTGCATGTATTTTCTTAGGTTATTATCTTGCTAGCTGAGCAATGGGAGCATTCGAGTCGCGTGGATATCAAAACTTTAAGGACTTGGTTTTCTTCACATTCGATAATTGTTTTCTTTAAATATACAAATGAATCATGTTTGAACACTTGTAACTTTTATTAAAAGGAATTATTAGAACATGTGTAACTCTGATATTTTATTAAATCAAATGTGACATTTTATTAAACATCTCTTTTAAGGTCGTTTTCTGTAACTTGTGTGTATGAACTATGAAGTAGCACCCCAAGTGGTATTCCGCTGCGTTGTTGTGATTTTGGGGGTGTTAAAGATTGGTATCAGAGCACTTGTTATAGAGAACTAGGTCATTTTCAAAACCTAAACTATAATTGTTTTTTGAAAAATTTTAAGAGTCATTTACCATTGTCCGATATCCGCGCACGCTTGCTCTCAGGTAACTTATATGCTCTCTTTTGCATCCCTATTGCTATTACATTAATAATTAGTATATAATATTTGGTTATGATTTCACCCTCCCACGTCTATCTTATGACGCCTTATTATTTACCTTATATCGGTCGATTATATATATTGACCACTTTGATTATCGAGTACTTTCTGTTTTCTTATTTTCTCACTCAATCATTCATACTAGTATCATATAAGGATACCCGTACGTATATGAGCTACCCTCTTTTAATCTCTTATGCTCATCTTTTGGATTGTCGTCTATTTATATAGAAGTGATTTGTGTGAGTTTAACTATTGACGGTCGCTGTTTCGCCTTGGTGTTATGGTTAACGTATGATTAGAATTTGGATCGTGGGTACGCCTACCTGCATGTTGTGTATAATTTAGCGATGCTTTTCAATCGAGCTTGATTTGATTCCTGTGCTAATCTAAGCCTAAAGGCGAAACCGTCTACGTAATAATAATTACTTACATATGTGTATAGTACTATGGTACGTCTTAATGAGTTCGTTTACTTCAATATATTATGAGCAATGCGATGATCTCCGAAACACTTACGCGACTTTACTTTATTTCCTTTTCATGGTATTAAAATTCGGTGTAGTTTGTTAATTCCGCTAGTTATTTTCTCGATCAACTCAGAGTTTGAAAACTCTTCTTAGGCTTTTGAATCGCATATATTGTTTTGTAATCTATCATTTTGAAGTCTTCCAGTTGATGGGAGTGCTACTTTACCTGGTCACCTCGGATCATGTCGTCTTTTGGCACTTGACTTTGGAACGCAATTGACTAACGTCTTATCATTCTTCTCGTTACTTGTTATGATTTTGAAGAATCATGCCGCTAAGGAGACACCCCTTTACTTAATGTAGCATTTGATCTAGTTGTGATATTTTGTTTTGTGTTGGCCATACTTAAGTAGGATGATTCATAATCATCTTATTGAAATGAATTAGGACGCTTCTTCATTTGAATAAGGAAATTATAAACCGCCGAACCATAAGTTCATAATTCTATACTTATGTGGATTGGGACGCCTCTTTATGTAAGTGACGAATTGTGAATGAATGAGATTATGTGTATCCGACATAGCGTGCGTTCGTCCATACGAATCATTCTTTGGGCTATGAACTCTATCGACTCGTAATTTGTTATATGGATTTTTCTGAATGTGTATCGACCGACATGAACTTGATAATCTAATAGTAATGAACCATTAACCATTTCTAAGAATTGACGACTTGTTAAATTCTTCGTTCTAATGTCTTTTTATTCGAGTCATATATTTTATACATCCTTTTAAAGATTCTCATGACATTGATTCGTTTGCTCATATTCATTGCATATATTTGATGCTTTGACTTTTGTTCATTCAAATTTTCGTTGAAAACCTCGACGATGACCTGAGTATATCCTCATCTCTTCACACGTAAACCAAAGACGAATAAGGCGAATTGAGCACCGGGACGGCGCTCCTTTATGGGAAGAGGATTTAACAACCCGAATTTAAGATCAATATTTTAACCGAGCTCTAATTCTATTTCGAATTATTATGGAATTTATTATTTTTGTTTTTAGACGTTTTAAAGAAAATTGTCGTTTTAGCTATTTGCGAGTTGTGCTTTGAATAACTATCCGTAGAGCGTCTTAAGAAATTTAAAAATTTTATGTTCTCACTCCGGAAGTCAATTTATTTTTATTTTTGTATTTTATGAATTTTCTCACGTTTTGCCGAAACCGTGTCGCAAATAATATTTTACACTTTTTAACAATTCACCAACTTTAGAAACCTACTACGTTACAGGAATTATTCTATAACATGATAGACATGTGCATACAAATACAACTCATTTCAGAAGAAAAAAACATCAAGTCACATTTTAGACTAACTCATCTCTATGAACAACATTAGAAACCTATTGCATTACAGGCATTATTATACCACATGACAGACAAGGACATACAAACCACAATCAAATTTTAAAAAAAAATGGTAAAAGCACATTTTTAGAAATAATTATTCTATGAACATCCGAAGAATCCTACTGCGTTAAAGCATTACTCTACAAATTTAAGGATTTTACTCTACACATTTTAGACTAAAATATCTCTATGAATACAACCTTAGAATACTATTGAATCGTTACTTTTATATCACATAAATTTATAAACTTACTGCATTACAGCCATTATTTACCACACACTGACGAAATATATCCTTATGGACAAACTTTTAAACATACTGCATTAAGTCATTATTATACCACATCATAATATGAATACAATACATCAACATTTCAAAACAATTGCATCACAGTTATAAATTTACATTACATGGCATTATTCTACCACATCATAGACAACATTAGAAAACCTTACTGCATTTACATGCATTATTCTTACCACATCTCAATAAATATCGTACACCACAATCGATTTTGGAATAAATGCCAAGTATAATTTTATTCTAAAATCACCTCATGAAAACATTAGAAAACCTTACTGAAATTACAAGCATGACCCTACCACATCACAGAGAATAGCAGACAAACAAAATCGATTTTCGAAAAAAAGGCAAGCCACGTTTTAAACTAAATCATCTCTATGAACAACCTTAAAAACCTACTACATTCCAGGCATTACTCTACCACATCATATATAATAGCATAGAAACTGTAGAATACAAGTAATATTTGATATATGAACCAAGAACTAGAGAGAGAAAGTAGGAGGAAGGATGTATTTTCTAGTGAGAGAAAGTAGAGAACATGAAATGCATTAAGTGGAAAATGTAAAACATACAACCAACCAACCACCCAACTATCTCTCCAGGCATGGAGAGGTGTATTTATACCCCTATTTGGCCGGCCATGGGCCTTATAAGGCTTTCCATGGGCCTTTGGGCCATATTAGCTTATAAACTAAACATTGACTAACTACGGGCTTTGACTAGTTAATATTGGAAGTGACCGAGACTTTTCTTGTTCCTAACAATCTCCCCCTAAGGGAGGTCACTCCAATTTACAAAAATTTAAACTTAGCATACTATGCTTCGACTTTAGTCTTGTGCTCGTAGTCTTTAACTTCAATATATAACTTTGTGATTTTGATGTAGTGATCATAGACTTTAGGTCTTGAGCTTGTTCCTTAGCTTGTCTTGAATGTGATCTTGAACACCTTGAGATCATCAACCAAGCATAATCTCGTTTCTCCATCTTGTGAACTTGTGACTTCTGGACCGACATGATCATACCTTTCTTGATTTGTTGACTTGAAAAGCTTTAATGTTGCATCTTTCTTAAAATTCTTTAACTTTAACACTTCGTCACTTCAAGAAAGACGTTCAGTATCAGAGTTGCCGGAATATCTTGAAACATGTCTTGAGATTTCATGATGTTCTTTATGTTTGTCACGGTAGGTATGAGCATGTGATTATGAATTCTTAGTGAGGTCAGCTGGAATCAGGTACCTTCTCCTCTATCTTTAAGTATCAGAATTAAAATACAGTTAGCATTAAAGTAGGGGGTCGACATATGGCTTTGTCATTTCCCGTGTTTGGTTAGAGTAACTCTTCGATCCGTGAGGTTCGACCTGTGATCAGGTAGATTCTATTTAAAGTGATCTCCTTGACAGGTTTTCCAGAATGAAGATAAATCTTTCTACACAATGTGTATCTATTTATCAAACTTCAGCATTGTTCTCTTTTTCGGAACGTCTCTGAGAAGAAACACGATAAGAGTGGTACCAGTGAGTTACTATTCTCTCCGATTGAATAGAAAATTGACTTTGAAATATATCGAGTATCAATTTACTAAAGTGGTTTTGTGACAAGCGAGAGTGTTAATAATTTCCAATATTCATCATCAATAGTCTCAATTCATAACCTGGGTAACAAAGTTTGATGAGTATTAGAAATCACCATCATTTTCTTCCAGTTGTCACAAGTTTGATTCATATAGAATCGCACAAGTCACCTACCATGAGCTTGTTTGATGTTGACTCAAGCAGGATTTCCATCTTCACTGTGAATTATATCACTCGGATGTTCTGGCAAAATCACAAGGATAATGCGTAGGACTCTTAGTATATTTCTCGTTATTCACATTGTGTGAGATAGCAAGCATAATTTTGACAAGTGTCCTAATGAGATTTATGGATGATCTCTTTTGGCTCTAGACTTAATAGTGCACTTTGATTTTAGTGATCGGAGGCTGGAGCGGACTGCCACCTTTTCAATATCAACTAACTCGAAGAGAAAGTCGATAGAAATGCATGTAATCTCTGTGAGAAATGAAACAAGAGTCTGTTGAGAGACCTTGAGTGGCTAGGGAGGGTTGTGCTTAGCGTCACTGCACTTCAATGTCAGACAACACCTTAGTGTTTCTGACAGTTTATGTATTGACTCGGTTTCTGCCTAAGTTTATGGAGGGCTTTTTTCTTTTCACCCTTTATCATTACATTTCATTTTCATTCTTCAACCCCTTCAACACTTACCGAGACTTCATAACTAACACCTTGTTGGGTTTATTCCAGTGCTAGCTCCATCTCAGTCGACACTTTTCTTGATTCTAACTTTTTCTCCTTTTGTATCATACCTAAGGACTTCTACACTAACTAGTGGATATCACTGGGTAGATCCCTCTGGTTCCGGCTGGATCATGAGATTTGAGTATGTTAAGATCAAGAAAAGTCTCGATCACTTCCAATATTTACTAGTCAAAGCCCGTAGTTAGATATGTTAATCATATTAAGCTAGTATGGCCCAAGGCCCATGGTAAGCCAATCAATAGGCCCATGGCCGGCCAAACTAAGTATATAAATACCCTCTCTATAGCTTGGAGAGGGTGTTGATTGGTTTTGTATTCTCACTTTGCTAATGAATTATATGTTTCTTACTTTATCTCTCTAGAATACATCCATCCTTCCACTTTCTATCACTAAGTTCCTTCCTATTTCATATCAAAGATTACTTGTATTCTTCAATTGGTATGAGAGCCATAGAGTGGTTTGTGCTTAGTTTTTGTGTTTAAGTGTTTCTTTTGGTTCGTTGGTTTTTGCAAAAATCATCCTTTATTGTTTCTTTTTTGATTCCAAAGCTATTGTGTACACTAATGGATTATTTACCTTGGTAAATCTGATCTAGTATCTTTAAGATATAGGTGTACAAGCTTAGAATCAAGAAAAATATCATTTTTGTTACATTTTTGTGTTCGAAAATCTTATAAAGAGCAAAATCTTGATTTTAAATTTTCGGCTTAAAAACCTTAAAGTTTTCATTTTTCTTGTTCCTATAGGTTTAGTCACACTAGTTGTACAAGTATTTTTGCAAAACAATCATCAAAAGGGTGCCTTTTTGTGTTTTTAAGTTTTTGGTTCTTTAGTAGTGGAAGTCGAACAACTAAAGTCGAACAACTCAAGTCGAACAACTGGTGTTCGACAACTGAGTCGAACAACTGAGTCGAACAACTCAAGTCGAACAACCTAAGTCGAACAACCCATTTCAAGGGAAACCAAACAACTCACTTCAGTTAGAACCGAACAACCCGAACTCTATTGGAACTGAAGAACTTCCTTTAAGTGGAAACCGAACAACTTGTCTTAAGTGTAAACCGAACAACTCGATTTGTGTTGAAACCGAACAACTGGTCTTATGAGGAAACCGAACAACTTGATTTATGTAGAAACCGAACAACTTGTTTTATGTAGAAACTGTACAACTTGAATTACGTGGAAAATTAACAACTTATTTTAGTTGAAACCTCGACACAACTCCATCTAGTTGAAACGAACAACTCCATATAGTTGAACCGAAACAAATCCCACTTTAGTTGAAACTGAACAACTCCACTCTAGTTGAAACTGAACAACTCAACTTGTGTGAAAACCGAACAACTCAACTTGTGTGGAAACCGAACAACTCGACGAAGTGGAAACCGAACAACTTGGCTTTTGTGGATATGTATAATCTCAGTTTTTTAAAAATTATACGGTTTATTTTGTGCTGACTTGTAAAATCCGTGAAACCATTCAATTGTTTTCCGGTTTGTCAAGAATTGTAAAATCCAGTGTAGTTTCATTTAATTAAATCACTTAAAAGAAACTTAATTAAACACAATTACTTTCTACCACTGCCGATCAACAAGTAATCTTTTAACATACACATTTCTTAATGACGACTCTTGCTGACAAAGCGATTCTTTGGGGTGCTGACAACTAGTCCACCATGTTGGAAAAGGTTATGTATTACTCTTGGAAAAGCAGAATGAGTTATTACATGATGAATAGACACATCGACAAATGTATCCTTGAATCGTCGAAAATGGCTACTTATTGGCTTCAAATTGAAGAAAATGAAGTGTCAAGGCCAAGAATATATTCTGAGTTATCTCCTACCGAAGCATTTCAAGCCGTTTGTGTTGTCAAGGGCAAACAAATATCATTCTCTAGGATTACCACAGAAGTCATATGCATTAGTAGACAATCATAAAGTCAACAAGGAACTGTAGGAAATGAATTCAACTCATAATGCAAGGAACTTCATGACGAAACAGGAAGGGGTGTAAGCTTTATTGATGAATTCGATAAGTTTGCCTATAAGAGGGGGAATCACTCGTGAACTTCTACTTGAGTTTTCAATGCTACTCATTGACATGAAAATCAACATGAAATGACAAATTTGTGACAGATGCTCAAAATGGTTCGAGACTTGCCACACAACCAACATCGTTCTGCTTTATGCTTATTTGGGACAACATGTTTGGCGAATTTCATGCAAAATGTGGTTAGTTTAATGGCCATGACGCAATTCAGACCTACTTGCTTTGGTTGCAACTCCATCAAATGGACCTAGTTTCTCCTTATCATACTCATCAATATTCACCCAAATACACTCAATTTTTAACCTTAAGTTTCATCATATCATGTTCCACAGTATGGTTCACTTATCAGTCCTCTTTAATACTCAACTCATCAATCATCAACACATCTTTTAATCAATTTATCCACATCCATGATTATCACAAGTCATCAATTTCACACAACATTTTATTCTCCATATATAATAATCAATTGAATATCCTCCCTCAGTTGATTAACAATTGAATATTCCCAACAGATCAGGTTTTATTGTAACAATGTTCTAGAAAGGTGATGATCCCCATTGGATGCCATCCATTCACATGATGTCGTTTTGATGCTGTCGTCACTTACCCGTTATCCCACTACCAAATAACCAGTTGAGAAACTCATCAAACCTTAGGATAACAAGGATTACCATTAATAATGGAAGAGTAACTTTACAACCAATTAAGGGGAGACAAACTTCTGTTAGCTGCGTGTACTTCAAGGACTTATACTCCAGGAGCAAGTGGAAATTAATTCTGGAAAACAAAGAACAATTATCTGCTACAACTGCAAAGAGGAAGGCCACATGTCCAAACAGTGCACCAAACCAAAGAGGAAAAGGGATGATTCATGGTTTAAGGATAAAGTGTTGTTGGTTCAAGCTCAAGTAAGTTGTCAAATTTTACATGTGGAATGTATTCGATTTTTGGCAGATCCAGGAATTCCAGTAGGTCAACGCCACACAGACTGTCTTAACTAACCATGTTGCTTATACAAGCTGATGAATTTGGGATGCTTATAACTCTAATATGTGATGAAACTTAACAATGACAAAGTTGCTCTAATGCGAATTTATCTCACTAGGTTCTGACGCTCTTTCTGAGGTACACAATCATATAATGTGAATAATGATATGACTAATCAAGTTGTGCAGGCTATGCCGTCTTTCTGAACTGTTCAAATGGTTGTGAAACCATTCAGAGACTTAAATAATCAGTGATAGTCAAAATCTTTCCTTATATCGGTATCTGATTGAATCCCTAAGGTAAGCTGTTCAAAAATTCTAACTCTTCTGCACAACAAGGTGATTTGATATTATCTGTGATTAAACAACTAAAACCCAAGTAGTTCCTTGTACCAAGACGAATCTGGAAAATAAAAGTGTCAATGATACTTTAACTGTTGAGCTTGAAAGATATAAGGAACAAGTCAATATGTTAAAAGAAGGACAAAACATTGATTTAAAGAGTCAAGATAATGTTTTAGATTCATGTGCACAGTCTGTAGAGATTGCTCATCTTAAACAAATCTCTTTTAGGAACATTTAAAAGAAAAGGAATCTTTATTGCAAACAGTTACACTTCTCAAAAATGATTTTAAGAAAGAAGAATCTAGAAACCTTGATAGGGAAATAGCCTTAGAAAAGCATATCAAACACCTAGATAATATCGTTTTTAAAAGAGATCAATCTGCATAAACTGTTCACATGTTGACGAAACCTCAGTTTTTCTATGATAATACCACTAAACAAGCTCTAGGTTTTCAAAATCCTTTCTATCTGAAGAAAGCTCAGCAGTTGGAACCTATGCTATATGTTGGTGATATAATTCAGAAAACCAATCCTATTGTGATCCCTGACTCAGAAGAGACCTTAACACTTGCTGAAGAGAGTCGTTCAAAAATGCTTTTAAAATATAAGGATAATATGATGCAAGAAAAGATAAAACAAATTGATACTACACCAATCGATTATGCTGCTCTTAATAAGCTTTATAAAGATTTTGAAACACGGTTTGTTCCATAAACTGAATTATCTGCTGAACAAGCCTTTTGGTCACACAACTCTGTAAATTCCTCAGAACCTGATCTTTTTTATAGACCCACCAATGTTGAGATTCCTAAAGAACTTCCTAAAGTCAACATGGTGAATACGAGTTTGAAGAAACTTAAATACATTTGCTACTTTGATGTGGTAGTCAAAGATTGAAACCTACCGCCACAATACTATCACTAAGGGCACGTGTAGAACATACAAAAGCTTGTTTTAGGGATGAAATAAGTGCATTTTTAAAGCTCTGAAGGACCTGATTTTAGTACATTCAACAACAAATTGGTTTGATGTATGCTGAAGGTCTAAAATGTCTTCTATCAAATGGAACAGGCTGTGGAACAACATCGTGTAGAGTCAAAAACATTTGAAGTTAAAATGAATCAAGCTTTGAACGAAAATGAACGACTCTTGGTACAAGTGATGAGCAAAGAAATTGTGAACTTGATTTGTAAATTTTCCTCTATGGTTTGCTTTTGTAAATATGTTGATATGTATGTGAAAAGTGTCTCAAACTTGAGAACGAGCTTGCAAGAAGGATTTTGTGAAATGAGATTTACGATAAATTGTTCAAAAGGTTTACCACTTTGGAAAAACATTGCATTTCGTTAGAAGTTGATACTCAACTTAATCAGGAAATTTTTCAAAGGAACAATTCTATTTCAAATCAAAGTGCTCCAAGTTTTGATCAATTGTTTGTATTAAATGAATTAAAAGCTCAGTCCCAAGAGAAAGACATGGTCATAAAAAAGTTGAAAGAGAGAATTAAATCTCTTAGTGGAAATATGGATAATGATATGATCAAACAAGACTTAGAAGAGATTGAAACCATAAATATTGATATTGTATCATAGGGTTGGACAAAGTTATTTGCTGAGAATGAGCATTTGAAACAGACCTATAAGCAACGTTATGACTCGATTAAACCAGCACGTGTTCGATCAAAAGAACAATGTGCTGACTTAACTAATCAAGTCAATCTAAAGTCTATGGAAATTTCTGATTTAAATGCTTGTCTTCAAGAAAAAGTTTTGGTAATTATAATCTCAAGGATGAATTGAGGAAAACTCAAAGGAAAAGATTTAGCTTAATAATAAAGTTACCACATCATCTAGTTAATCAAAAGATATTAGGAACCAATAACCCCTAAATGTTGATAAAAGGTAGCTCACTCTGCCTATATTAAGCGCACTCAGGAAGAAGCTGCAGTTTTTAGGGATCTAGTCGATCATATTCAAGTAAATTATCCCCTAGACCCAACCCTAGAATCTGCCTGTAAGTATACTAAACTAATTCAGGAGTTGCTTACAAAAATCAGTAAAACCTGCCCTAGTCTCAACAATTCTGGAGAACAATTAGTGGCTGTGACCCCAATGAATAAAGTCAAAAGAGTTAGATTCACTGAGCCCGTCACATCCTTAAGAAACACAATCACAAAAAAGGCCTCTATATCAGACCTAGCTTCTAACAAACTTTGTTGTCTCTAAGGTATAACCATCTACTAGTGCTAGCGGATCACAGCCTTCAGGCAATACAAAGAAAGATAGGATTCTACAAACACAAAGTAGTACTCAGAAGAATAAAGTAGAAGCCTACCAGTAGGAAAGTTAAATCTAGTTTGAAAAATAAAGATCATGTTGTTGCACCTAAAGGAACTGCTCATGTGCAGCATTCCAAGCTTAATGCTAATTCTGAACTTAAATGTGTTAAGTGTAATGGTTGCATGCTTTCTGATAATCATGATTTGTGTGTTCTTGATTATATCAATAATGTGAATGCTCGTGCAAAATCTAAATCTGCTAAGAAGCAAACAAAGAGAAAAGTTTGGAAACCAAAAAGAAAGATGTTTAAAACTATTGGATATATTTAGAGACCTACTAGTCGACCTTTCACTATTGTAGGAAATGCGTGCCCTTTAACTAGGAATACCACTACTACTGAAGCGCCCCTTAGGAAACAAGTTGTTCTAGATAATGAAACATCTAAACCTGCTGTAACATTCTTCTATTCACGGAAACCTAGGAACTCTAAAACTAATGTTCCTGTTAGCAAATCTAAGGTTCTTCAATCTGTATCTGCTAACAAAAAGGAACCCAGTAAATCTTGGGGATCCATAATTTCCGATGTTCCATCTTCCTCTCTTAATGAATGCAGGTCGTCCAAATTGTCCTCTGGTATTTGGACTCCGGCTGCTCCAAGCATATGACCGGAGATCGCTCTCAGCTCACCAATTTCGTCAACAAATTTTTGGGTACAGTCAAATTCAGAAATGATCATGTGGCAAAGATTTTGGGATATGGTGATTATCAGATTAGGGAATCACGTTACGATATTAAGGGCTTTACTATGTGGAAGGACTTGGACACAACTTATTCTCTGTTGGGCAGTTTTGTGATTCAAACCTTGAGGTTGCTTTTCGTCAACATGCCTGCTTCATTAGTAATTTAGAAGGTGTTGATTTATTGACTGGATCTCGATGCAAAAATCTGTATACTCTGTCTCTTAGAGACATGATGATGTCCTCTCCTATATGTCTCTTTTCAAATGCCTCAAAGACTAAGTCCTGGCTATTGCATCGAACGTTTGTCTCATCTAAACTTTGGTGCAATCAACCATTTAGCTAGACATGGTCTTGTTTGAGGTCTCCCTAAGCTTAAATTTGAAAAGGACCATCTGTGTTATGCATGCGCAATGGGTAAGAGCAAGAAGAAACCCCTAAACATAAATCTGAAGACACTAATCAAGAAACTCTATTGGTTACACATGGATCTTGTGGACCAATGCGTGTTGCAAGTGTTATGAAAAAAGACTCCTTGTCATTGTCGATGATTATTCACGATTCACATGGGTTAAGTTCCTAGGTCAAAGATTGAAGCTCCAGATCTTCATAATCAAGTTTCTTAAGATGATCAAAATGTGGCTGAATGTACTCTGTTCGAAGCATTCAAAAACAGATAATGGAAAACTGAATTTGTTAATCACACGTGCGTGAAATATTATGAGATGGGTTGGTATCTTCAAAAAAATTCTGTAGCGCGTTTCTCCACAGCAAAAAATGGAGTCATTGATTGTCGGAATCGTAAGCTAATTAAAGCTGCTCGCACAATGTTAATTTATGCAAAAGCTCCATTATTTCTATGGGCTGAAGCAGTGGCTACCGCATGTTGCACTCAAAATCGTTCCATCATACGCCTTCGTCACGGCATAAACACAATTGAGCGTTTTCATGAAAACTTAACGACTTTCTTTCTTCCATGTATTGGTGCACTCTGAGCATCTATGTATTGATAGTGAGAATTTGGGCAAGTTTACAACCAAATGGCTGATATTGTGGTAATTTTCATTGGTTATGCACCCACGAAGAAAGCATTTCAAATTTACAACCGACGTACCAGAGGAATCATTAAGACAATTCATGTAGATTTTGATGAGCTGACTGCAATGGCTTCTGAACACAGCAGTTCAGGACCCGCACTTCAAGAAATGACTCCTGCAACAATCAGTTCAGGACTCATGCCAAACCCTCCTCTTTTAACACCATTTATACCACCTTCGAGAATTGACTGGGATATGTTGTTTCAACCGTTGTTCGACGAATTACTCAATCCTCCACCTAGTGTTGATCACCACCAGACCTAAAGTCGTTGCTCTTAATTGATGAAGTAGCAGCTCTGGTACCCGCTGTATCAACCGGTTCACCTTAATCAACTACAGTTGACCAAGATACACCATCATCAAGTAACTCTCAAACAACACCCGATACCCAACCTCCCGTCATTCCTAATGATGTTGAAGAAGACAATCATGATATTGAAGTTGCACGTATGGGTAATGATCCGTACTTTGGTATTCCAATTCTAAAAGTTCCTTTTGATTAATCTTCATCATCGGATTCTATTCATACAAATGTGCCTCCTGATCACCAAATTTCTGAACACAATAACAAATGGAATAAGGATCATCCACTTGAAAATATAATCAGTGAACTCGCTAGACCAGTTTCTACAAGGCTGCAATTACATGAGCAAGCTCTTTTCGGTTACTACGATGCTTTCCTCACTGTTGTTGAACCCAGGACGTATAAAGATGATTTGACTCAAGCTTGCTGGATTGAAGCATGCAAGAAGAACTCAATGAGTTTGAACATCTTGAAGTTTGGGAGCTCGTACCCCCACCAGATAAAGTTATGGTTATTACTTTGAAGTGGATATACAAAGTGAAACTAGATGAACTGGGAGGTATAATTAAGAACAAAGATTGATTAGTGGCTTGTGGTTACCGTTAAGAGGAGGGAATCGATTTTGAAGAGTCTTTTGCTCCGGTTGCAAGATTAGAGGCTATAAGGATTTTTTTCTCGCGTTTGCTGCTCATATGAACATGGTCGTCTACCAAATGGATATGAAGACTGCATTTCTGAATGGTAATCTGCGGGAAGAAGTTTATGTTAGCCAGCCGGATGGGTTTGTGGATAAAGATAAACCAAATCACGTGTACAAGCTTAAGAAAGCTCTTTATGGGTTGAAACAAGCTCCACGCGCGTGGTATGACATGTTGTCTTCGTTCCTGATATCCCAAGACTTCTCCAAAGGTTCAGTGGATCCCACATTGTTCATACGCAGAGACGGTAAGGAACTACTTCTGGTACAAATATATGTCGATGATATCATCTTTGCTGCATCTACACTTAAACTTTGTGACCTATTTTCTAAAATCATGTGTTTAAATTTAGATGCATGATGGCAAATCTCATTTTTCTTAGGGACTATAGTATTTCGCCATGTCACAGAGGTAGTATGCAACTTGAATCCTTAAAGAATTACGTTTTGACTCTTGTGACCAAGTGGTTACTCCCATGGTGGAGACATCAAATGAGATGAGGATTACAGAAGGGAAAGCCATTGATCCATCACACTATCATGATATGATAGGCACCCTCCTTTATCTCACAGCCAGTAGACCTGACCTACAATTTTCTATATGCATGTGTGCTCGGTATCAGGCTCGGCCTACTGAAAAGCACTTAAATGCAATAAAAACGATCTTTCGATATCTAAAAGGAACCGTTAATCAGGGCCTATGGTATCCGAAGGATTCATCGATTGCTCTAATAGCATTTGCAGATGCGGATCATGCTGGTTGTCAAGATACACGCCGTAGCACATCTGGTAGTATGCAATTTTTGGAAGATAAACTTATCAGTTGGTCATCAAAAATGCAGAAAAGCGTTACGATATCCAGTACGGAAGCTGAATATATTACTTTGTCCAGCTGTTGTGCTCAACCTTGGATGTGATCTCAGCTTACCGGACTATGGCTTTGGTTTTAAACTATAAATTCCAATGTACTGTGTTAACAAAGCATTATTGCCGTATTTTGCAAAAAGTTCAACATTCCAGGTCCAAGCATATAGACATCAGATTTCACTTTATCAAGGAGAATGTTGAGAATGGGGTGATCGAACTTTACTTTGTCAATACGGAGTATCAACTGGCGGACATCTTCCACTAAAGCTCTTGGAGAGAAAGTATTTGAATTTCTGATAACAAGCTGGGATTGCGGGTTTTACGCCGGAGACTCTTGAAACAATTGGCAGATTTGGGGGGGAAAAGGGGGGTTGATGAATAGTGGGTACCTATTTAACATATCCTGTATATATGATATATACATAAACCATAAAAACAAAAAAAGATTTTTTTTTCTAGATGTACTTCTTTTTATAAAACAATATACAAAAAATATAACAAATCTAGTAAAACCAAGAAAAATAATTAAAAAATGGAAAATAATATACAAATGAGGTATTAAAGGCATGTCTTTTGAAATCGATAACATTTACGGTTTAGAACTTTAATTCATTTATGATTAAGAGGGCTGTAAATTGAAGTTCAGAGCAGGAAGTTTACAAATGTTTTTTCTAAACTATGGGCCAACATGGATTGCCATTATTTCAGATAGTAACCGGTCATCATCTTAAAAGGCAAGTATTTCAAGAAGAAAACTTGACCTCTCAACGGGAATTTTGTCTCCGTATGGTCTACTTTATGACCATGTTAAGGCTTGTGATTACTTTGGCATTAAAACCAGTGCTTCCATATATAACTTACGTGTACTTGTCAGTGCGCTTAGTGTCCAAAATAAGAGAAATTTATTTTATTGTAAAAGGTTGTCTTCATAATGAATCAGTGTTTTCAGTAATAACAAAAGATTTTCAAAGACAATTCGGACCACTCAACAATGACAACATCTCTTTAAATAGAAACGGGTCATTATTTTGAGGGGGAGAAAGTGTAATCGTTAAATCTTTTTAAATCAGTCTTTCAAATAAAGTCCATGGAATAAACGGGATAAAAGTTTTGAATAATAAGGATAAATAATTTTTCTGGGGAGTTAATTTATATTAACTACAAGAGCGTAGATGTCATTGTTTAAACTTTATGGACTTATTTGCATTTGAGACTTGTGAATTCAGGCCTTAACTCATGTGAGATAATATTGCAACACATCATAGTTTGTAAAAGACTTAGGAATGCTTGGAAATACTTTCATAGTTTTAAAAGCCTTGAAGTTGATTCTCACGGGATAGATCTAAGCTTATATATTCTTAAAACACGATCTCGAGTATGTGTGCGTACAAAGTTTTGCTGATTCCGAGGTGTCAAAACCAGCAAGGGGGAAGGAGTAGATGTATACTCGATAGTGTCCTTAGCCTTCTTTTGAGGTTAGCTTCTTTTGTCTTTTGAGGTTAGCTTCTTTTAATTTTAGGCCTTTTTGAATCTTTCGGGTGTACTAATTCAATCTCATGTTGGAAGAGACATCTCGTCTATAGTCTGTATGATCAATTTAAGTCCCTATGGGGAAGTGTTGGAAGTATAATTATTTAAAGCATGAGAAAAGTTCTTTCTGATTCAGTTAATGCTTCTTTAAACGGTCAATCCTTAAGCTTATTCTTAAAAGAAGTAGAAGTATTTGATAAAAGAGGTACACATAGGTATGATGATTCCTTAAGTCAGTTAGTATTCTACAAAAAGAAATGAGTACATTTGGGACTTTAGTTGACTTAGGTGTTATCATTTCGACTACTTAGAGGGAATAATTGTGACATCCGGGACTTAGTTGACTTTGGTGTTGCAATTTATATCATCAATATCTTGAAGAGAGAAATGCGCTCATCCGGGACTTAATTGACTTTGGTGTTGCGGTAACAAATTCTTGAAAGGGTTAACTGTGTACTTCGGATATCTGGGCTTTATACATTAAGACTGCTTGATGCGGCTTGCAAGAAAGTTCTGAATCTACTCAAGAAAGGATTGCTGGTTTAGAGGTGGAAGCTATACATCATCACACGACAACACCAATTACACAAAGATCAAGTTACATATTGTCATATAAATCTGTTTCATACTCAAAGTTTGAAGCAAAGACTTTTGTAACTTGGAAAGAAAGTTGAAGCAATACTAAAGAGTGCTTGGACAGAGAAAGATCAGATTGACAATTTCTTGAAAGAAAGAAGGTTAATGAGGAGCTTAGAAATTTCGTTGGTGGGAGATTGTACGAAGGAGACCTACGGCTGCGACAAAAGAACCATATGATTCTATCATATGATGTTCTCATCATTCAGGTCAAACCTTGTACATAATAATCTTGTGAATATATATATTGTAGACTTAATGGTGATTCTAAGGAGTGCTCGAGTACAAAATTTTCAAGAATTTCTTAGTAAATTAAAAAAAATCAAATTATTGTACTCAGCACTATCTTATATACCCTCATAAATTGAGGGGGAGCATAAAATGTTTCCTCACGAGATAGTAATTAAAATTTTTATCCCTTAGGTTACTCAATTGATATCTAAAATATCAAGGGGTTAACATCTTGGATAAGGGGAGAAAATGTGATTAACTTGGATCTAACTTGTATTGAAAGATGTGATCAAATAAAATTGACTTAATGCACTCTACACCTAGCATGTACTACGATTACGATGCACATGTTAAGGGGGAGCTTTTAGTGATAATGAAAAACTCTCAAAGTGTAAATCTTTTGATATTTATATCAAACACTTTGATTAAAAATTTTCCATTGATTTTGGTTACGATCATATGGAATACTTTAAAAGACGGACCTTGTACTTTATTTTTTGGAGATATAAGGTGGTTAGGCTTAGGTATTCTAATCCATGATCCAACCAGATACCCGAGGGATCTACCCAGGGTTATCTACTAGTTAGTGTAGATGTCCTTAGGTATGATAAAAGGAGTAAAGTGAGATTAAGGGAAGAATGCAGACTGAGATGGAAGCTAAACTCTAGAACAAAACTAACAAGGAGGTTAGTTATGAAGTTCTCGGTAAGAATTCAAGGGGTTAAGAATGAAAAGAGAATGTAAGGATAAAGGTGTAAAAGGAAAGATGCCCTCCATACACTTAGCAGATACGGGTCATACATACTGTCGGAACACTAGAGTTGTCAGAAATTGAAAGACAGTCATGGGACCCAGTGACGTATGCAACATACCCTTCCTGCCACTCATAGTCAGAAAGACTTTGTTTCAAAACTCACGGAGATTCAAAACATTTTATCAACTCTCTCACTCCGAGTTAGTTGATATTGAAAAGGTGGTAGTCTGCTCCAGCCTCCGATCACTAAAATCAAAGTGCACTATTGAGTCTAGAGCCAAAGAGGATCATCCATAAATCTCATTAGGACACTTGTCAAATTAAGCTTGCTAAATCACACAATGTGAATAACAAGATATATATTAAGAGTCCTACGCATTATCCTTGTGATTTTGCCAGAACATCCGAGTGATTTCATTCACAATGAAGATGGAAATCCTGACTTGAGTCAACATCAAAACAAGCTCATGGTAGGTGACTTGTGTGATCCTTTTGAATCAAACTTGTGACAACTGGAAAGAAATGATGGTGCGATTCTATAAGAATCAAACTTGTTCCAGGTTATGAATTGACGATTGATGATGAATTTTGAAATGATTAACACTCTCGATGTGTCACAAAACCACTTTAGCAAGTGACACGTCGATTGATTTTCAAATCAATATTTTACTTCAATCACGGTGAGATAGTAACTCGCTGGGGTCACCACTTATCGTGTTGTCTGCTTTGAGACGTTCGGTAATGAGAACATGCTGAGTTTGATGAATCTAATTACCACATGGTGTAGAAGATTCTATTCTTTCAGATGGAAATCTTGTCCAGGACGACTCTTCTTAATTGAATCTTCCTGATCACAGGTTGATCCTACGGATTCAAAGGTTACTCAACCAAACACGACCTCCCCTTTAATGACAAAGCCATATTTATCCCCCCCGCTTTATTGCTAACTATTTTATTACAGAAACTTAAAGATGGAGCGTGATACTTGATTCCAGCTGAACTCACTAGACTTTCATAGCCACATGTAATTACCTGACGACAATCATAAAGGACTTCATGAAAGACTCAAGTACATGTTTTAAGGACTTCTGCTACTTGATTAAGTATCGTCTTTCTTGAAGTGACGAAGTATTAAAAGTCAAAGAATTACAAGAAGTTTCTAATCCACTCTGATACCAAACATCTTTCCGAAGTTAACGACAGTGTTAAAAGTTAAAGAATTTCAAGAAGATGCAACATTAAAGCTTTTCAAGTCAACAAATCAAGAAAGGTATGATCATGTCGGTCCAAAGTCACAAGTTTCACAAGATGGAAAAGTTCATTAAGATGGCGAAGAGATTATGCTTGGTTGATGATCTCAAGATCACATACAAAGTTAAGATAAAGGAGCAAGCGGATCCCAAAGTCACTAATCACTACAACATATTCACAAGAGTAAAACAAGAATTGAAGTTAAAGACTACGAGCTGAGGACTAAAGATAAAGCATAGTATGCTAGGATTATATTTTTTTGTAAATTGGAGTGACCTCCCTTAGGGGGAGATTGTTAGGATCAAGAAAAGTCTTGGTCACTTCTAATATTTACTAGTCAAAGCCCGTAGTTAGATATGTTAATCATATTAAGCTAATATGGCCCAAGGCCCATGGTAAGCCCATTAATAGGCCCTTGGCCGGCCAAACTAAATAAATACCCCTCTCGATAGCTTGGAGAGGGTGTTGGTTGGTTTTGTATTCTCACTTTGCTAATGAATTTTATGTTTTCTTACTTTCTCTATCTAGATAATTTATCCTTCACTTTCTCTTACTAAGTTCCTTCCTATTTCATATCAAAGATTACTTGTATTCTTCAGAGTACCTAAGCCTAACCGCCTTATAACTCCATAAATTTAAGTACATGGTCGGTCTTTTGGGTATTTCATCACAATCCTTCCAAAATCATTAAAAAATTTCAATCAAAGTGTTTGATATAAATATCAAAAGATTTACACTTTGAGAGTTTTTCATTATCACTAAAAGATCCCCCTTAACATGTGCATTGTTATATCGTAGTACATGATAAGTGTGGAGTGCATAGAGTACCATTTTTTTTTTTTTTTTTTATATGATCAATTTCATTACAAATTAGGTTCGTTTAATCACATTTTCTCCCCATATCTAAATGTTAATCCTGGTTTATTTGATATCAATTGATTAAACGTACAGGGACAAAATGTTACAAAATATCGAACAGGAACATTTTAATGCTCCCCTTCAATTTTTGAGGGTTTATAAGATAGTGCTGAGTACAATAATTTGAATTTACTAAGAAATTCTTGAAAATTTTGTACTCGAGCACTCCTTAATGTTACCTTAATATCTACACTACATATATAAAAATTTCACAAGTTAATTATTATGTACAAGGTTTGACCTGATTATGTTGAGGACATCATATGATACATCATATGGTCCTTTGGAGCAGTCGCAAGTCACCCTCGTACGGTCTCCCACTAACAAATTTTTCCAAACTTCTCATTATCCTCCTTGACTTGAGCTGTTTGTCGATCGCTTGGATCATAGCTTTTGCTCATTCCCTATCACTCTGTCTCCATATTGTCTTTGGTAGATATTCCATCCTAATCCCTTTCAGACGATCATTAAGACCAGTTTGAACATCATCAAGTGTACCGTCACTAAACTTGTGGAGTTCATCAATACGCATCAACTTGTTCTTCTTGTCTTTGTTCTGATAGATGAAGCCTCTGGGATTGTAATATGCTATATAGGCATCCCTGCATTTGAGATCAAATCTGTACGTATCTGGCTTTATGATGTTGAGCTTATTTTGGTAACTTTTGACACCTAACTAAAGATCTTCAACACGCCTTTGGATGACGATACTTCTTGTAAACATTCTCAGAGAGACACCAAAAGTGAGACGATCTTCAACATTGAGATTTGTCAGCTTGCCTTGAACAAGAAGAATCAGCATGTCTTTGATATTTTAAAAGCGAAGCCATTTGAAGTCTCCTTCCTTGAATGAATATAGCTTGTCATCATCTTTACGAATGGTGATCCAATCCAAATGTTTGTAGCAGTGCCATTCAACAATTTGAAGCTTTATGATAGCAATGATTCTACGTTTGGAGTAGAAATCACGAGCAAATTCCCTGTTAGCAGCAATTCCATAGAATTATTGACGTTTGCATCCCCAATGAGAGATTCCCTATAGTGCATGCTTGTCATAGTTGACCGGCACTTCACTCCAGATTGTGTTAGGGACCAAATCTTTAATCCATTTGATATGAACATAATCTGCAGCCTTGGTCTTTATGATAAAAGTTGCATAAGTACGGCTGGAGACATCACCAGATAGATACGCAAGGTTGTTGTTGATGAAGTGATCAAATGGAATGACTTGACGACCGCGAGAGTTAGGTATCAATGGTAGTGGCTTTCGCAGATCATGAGGATATTGCTGACCTTCAGGGTTGTGCCAATCTAGTTGATCCGTGGTTGCCTTGTAGACTTCTTCAAAGAAGTATTCTAGCTCAACCAAGCTCTTGCATGTACCTTTCATCAGCTCAAATGTTGTACCGGCTAATAATTCAGGTGTTAAAGTGTCAATTTTGAGCCGATTCATCATAAATGATGAGAATTCCAGAGGAGTATCCATTAGCTCATCAAATGATTCATAGGTGTTAGGATCAAGAAAAGTCTCGGTCACTTCCAATATTTACTAGTCAAAGCCCGTAGTTAGATATATTAAACATATTAAGAAAATATGCCCAAGGCCATGGTAAGCCCATCTTTAGGCCCTATGGCCCCAGCACACAACTAGTGTAATAAATACCCTCTCCATAGCTTGGAGAGGGTGTTGGTTGGTTTTGTATTCTCACTTTGCTAATGAATTATATGTTTCTTACTTTCTCTCTCTAGAATACATCCATCCTTCCACTTTCTCTCACTAAGTTCCTTCCCATTTCATATCAAAGATTACTTGTATTCTTCAATTGGTATCAAGAGCCATGGAGTGGTGTGTTTAGTTTTTGTGTTTAAGCTTTCTTGTTGGTTCGTTTTTGCAAAATCGTCCTTTATTTTTTCTTTTCTTTTGATTCCAAAGCTATTGTGTACACTAAAGGATTATTTACCTTGGTAAATCTGATCTAGTATCTTTATGATATAGGTGTACAAGCTTAGAATCCAAGAAAATATAATTTTTGTTAGATTTTTTGTGTTCGAAAATCTTATAAAGAGCAAAATCTTGATTTTAAATTTTTCGGCTTAAAAACCTTAAAGTTTTTATTTTTTCTTGTTCCTATAGGTTTAGTAACACTAGTTGTACAAGTATTTTTGCAAAACAATCATCAAAAAGGTGTCTTTTTGTGTTTTTAAGTTTTTGGGT
Source organism: Tanacetum coccineum (assembly GCA_026074375.1). NCBI lineage: Eukaryota > Viridiplantae > Streptophyta > Magnoliopsida > Asterales > Asteraceae > Tanacetum > Tanacetum coccineum. The sequence continues at coordinate 47,951 of BQNB010004201.1, forward strand.
TTCGTAGTAGTGGAAGTCGAACAACTGAGTCGAACAACTGAAGTCGAATAACTAAGTCGAACAACTCGATAGTCGAACAACTCAAGTCGATAAACTTGTTTTGTATAGAAACCGAAAACTTATCTTAAGAGGAATCGAACAACTTAATCTCAGTTAAAAACGAACAACTCGATTTAGTTGAAAAACGAACAACCTAACTGAGTGAAATCGAACACTCGACCACATTTGAAACCCCGAACAACTTTAATTAAGGTGGAAAAACGAACAACTTGACCACAGTTGAAACCGAACAACCTAACTTCAGTTAGAACCGAACAACCCGAACTCTATTGGAACCGAACAACTTCCTTTAAGGGAAACCGAACAACTCAATTTTTCAAAATTATACGGTTTATTTCGTTGACTTGTAAAATCCTGTGAAACATTCAATTGTTTTCTCGGTTTTGTCAAGAATTATAAAATCCCATGTAGTTTCATTAATTAAAACACTTAAAAGATAACTTAATTAAACACAATTACTTTCTACCACCGTCTGATCAACCAAGTAATCATTTAATATATACATTTCTCAATGACGACTCTTGCTGACAAAGCTCTCCTTTTGGGTGCTGACAATCGTCCACCCATGTTGGAAAAGGATATGTACGATTCTTGGAAAAGCAGAATGAGACTATACATGCTAAATAGACAAAATGGATGAATGATCCTTGAATCCGTTGAAAGTGGTCTACTCATTTGGCCTTTAATTGTAGAAAATGGAGTTACAAGGCCAAAGAAATATTATGAGTTATCTGCTACAGAAGCACTTCAAGCTGATTGTGATATCAAGGGAACTAATATCATTCTCCAAGGACTACCACCTGAAGTTCTATGATTGGTTAGCAATCATAAAGTCGACAAGGAACTTTGGGAAAAGAATTCTAACTTCACATGCAAGGATTCATTGACGAAAACAGGAAGGGAGTGTAAAGACTTTTACAATGATATGTTGATAGTTTTCTTATAAGAAGGGGGATCACTTCGTGATTCGACTTGAGATTTTCACTACTACTCAATGACATGATTATTTACAAACATGTAACCTAGAACAATTTCAAGTTATCACAAAGTTTTTGGTTTCCCTTCCTCCTGAATGGAGCAAATTTGTGGAACAAATGTCAAAACTGGTTCGAGATTTGGCACATAACTAAACATCGATCAAGCTTCATGATTTTTTATTTTTGGGGAAAACATGATTGTCATGCTAATGGAGGTTCGTTTAATGCATGAACGCATTTTAGATCCGCTTGTTTGGTTGCAACTCATCAGATGACCAAGTCTCCTTATCAAACCCATCTAATTTCACACCAAAAACACTTAATTTCAAACAACAAGTTTCATATATCAGTATCTAAGTATGTTCACCTTATAAGTTGTGTATGGTTGAGTCTTGAATTAGGTGAACATACTGTAGAGACTGATATGATGAATCTTGTGTTGAATTAAGTGTTTTGGTGTGAATTTTGATGTGGTTTCTTGATAAGGAGACTGGGTCATAGGATGAGCTTGCAACCAAATCAAGCGGATCTAATTGCGTTTTACTTGACATTAAACGAAACCTCATTTGCATGAAAGTCCTGTTTTACTCAATGAAGCATTGAAGTGTGATGATTAGGGCATGTGCAAATCTCGAACCGTTTGACATTTTGTCAAAAAATTTGCTCCATTCAGGAGGAAGGGTATTCAAAAACTTTGTGTTAACTTGAAATTGTTCAAGTTTCATGTTTGTAATAATATTCATGTCATTTGAGTAAGTAGTTGAAAATCTCAAGTAGATAGTCACGTAGTGATTCACCCTTCTTATAGAAAACTTATCAAATCAATTGTATAGCTTACACTCACCTTTAATGTTTCGCTCATTGAACGTTCTTGCATGTGAAGTTGTATTTCTTGTCCCAATAGTTCCTAGGCGACACTTTAGGAGTTGACTAACCATTGCATTAGACTTCAGGTGGTTGTCACTTGGTAGAGATTGATTTAGGTGGCCTTGATATCTCTATCAGCTTTTGAAGTGCTTACGTAGCAGTTATCTCAATAATATTTATTTGGGGCCTTGTTATCTCCAATTTTCTAAAATTAAAGCGCCAAATGAGTAGACCCTTTCAACGGATTCATGGATCATTCATCCATTTTGTCTATTTAGCATATATAGTTCCATTCTGATTTTTCAAGAATCATACATATCCTTTTTCCAACATGGGTGGACGATTGTCAGCACCCGAAAGGATAGCTTTGTCAGCAAGAGTCGTCATTGAGAAATGTATATATTAAATGATTACTTGGTTGATCAGACGGTGGTAGAAAGTAATTGTGTTTAATTAAGTTATCTTTTAAGTGTTTTAATTAATGAAACTACATGGGATTTTATAATTCTTGACAAAAACGAGGAGAAAACAATTGAATTGTTTCACGGGATTTTACAAGTCAACGAAATAAACCGTATAATTTTGAAAAATTGAGTTGTTCGGTTTCCCTTAAAGGAAGTTGTTCGGTTCCAATAGAGTTCGGGTTGTTCGGTTCTAACTGAAGTTAGGTTGTTCGGTTTCAACTGTGGTCGAGTTGTTCGGTTTCCACTTAATTAAAGTTGTTCGGTTTCAACTGTGGTCGAGTTGTTCGGTTTCCACTTCAGTTAGGTTGTTCGGTTTCAACTAAATCGAGTTGTTCGGTTTCAACTGAGATTTAAGTTGTTCGATTTCCTCTTAAGACAAGTTGTTCGGTTTCAATACAAAACAAGTTGTTCGACTTGAGTTGTTCGACTTCGAGTTGTTCGACTTAGTTGTTCGATTTGAGTTGTTCGACTCAGTTGTTCGACTTGAGTTGTTCGACTTGAGTTGTTCGACTCAGTTGTTCGACTTCCACTACTACGAAACCCAAAAACTTAAAAACACAAAAAGACACCTTTTTGATGATTGTTTTGCAAAAATTTTTTTACCTTTGGTACAATAGTATTTACTAAAACCCTATAGGAACAAGGAAAATTAAAAAACTTAAGGTTTTTTTTAGCCGAAAATTTAAATCAAGATTTTGCTATTTATTTGGATTTTCGTACACATAAATCTAACAAAAAATGATATTCTTGATTCTAAGGGGGGGGGGGTTTGTACACTATATCATAAAGATACTAGAATAGATTCTACAGGTAAAATAATCCTTTAGGGTTACACAATAGCTTTGGAATCAAAAAAGAAAAAAATAAAGGACGATTTTTGCAAAAATACGAACCAACAAGAAGCTTAAACACCAAAAACTTAAACACAACCCTCCATGGGATTCTTTGTTACCAATTGAAGAATACAGGTAATAATTTTGATATGAAATAGGAAAGGAACCTTAGTCGAGAGTAAGTGGAAGGATGGATGTATTCTAGAGAGAGAGAAAGTAAGAAAAAAAATATAATTCATTAGCAAAGTGAGAATACAAAACCCAACCAACACCCTCTCCAAGCTTTTTGAGTGGGTATTTATAAACTAGTTTGGCTGGGACATGGGGCCTTTGAAGGGGCTTACCATGGCACTTGGCCATATTTTTCTTATCATTTGTTTAATTTCCTAACTACGGGCTTTGGGATCTAGTAAATTGTTGGACTAATTAGTGACTGAGACTGTTCTTTGATTAGAACACCCTTGAATCATTTGATGAGCTTAATGGATACTCCTCTGGAATTCTCATCATTTTTGTGATATCGGCTTATAATTGACCACTTTTTTACCAACCTGAATTATTAGCCGGTCCAACATTTGAGCTGTATGAAAGGTAATGCAGAGCTTGGTTGAGCTAGGATAGATAGATTACTTCTTTGAAGAATGTGTCAAGGCAACACACGGATGAAACTAGATTGGCACAACCCTGAAGTGTCAGCAATATTCCTATGATCTGCGAAAAAAGCAAACTACTTGAATAACCTAATCTCGCGGTCGTCAAGTCATTCCATTTGATCACTTCTTTTACAACACCTTGTGTATCTATATGGTGTGTCTCCAGCGTACTTATGCAACTTTTTTCATAAAGCCAAGGCTAAGATTATGTTTCATATAATAATGGATTTAAGATTTGGTCCCTAACACAATCTGGAGTGAAGTGCCGGTCAACTATGACAAGCATGCACTATAGGGAATCTCTCATTGGGGATGCAAACGTCAATAATTCTATGGATTTGCTGCTAACAGGGAATTTGCTCGTGATTTCTACTCCAAACGTAGAATCATTGCTAATAAAGGCTTTATAATGTTGAATGGCACTGCTACATACCTTTGGTTTGGATCACCATCGTAATCGATGACTGGACATGCTTATATTCATTCAGGAAGAGAGACTTCAAATGGCTTCGCTTTTTAAAATTTCTCAAGAATGCTGCATTCTTCTTGTTCAAGGCAAGCTGACAAATTCAATGTTGAAGTTAGTCTCACTTTTGGTGTCTCTCTGAGAATGTTTACAAGAAGTATCGTCATCCAAAGGCGTGTTGAAGATCTTTAGTTAGGTGTCAAAAGTTACCAAAATAAGCTCAACATCATAAAGCCAGATACGTACAGATTTGATCTCAATGCAGGATGCTATTAGCATATTACAATACCAGAGGGCTTCATCTATCAGAACAAGGACAAGAAGAAAAAAAGTTGGATGGTATATGATGAACTCCACAAGTTTAGTGACGGTACACTTGATGATGTTCGAACTTGGTCTTTCATGTTCGTTTCTGAAAGGGATTAGGATGGAATTTCTACGAAAGAATATTTGGAGACAGTGTGATAGGGAACGAGCAAAAGGCTATGATCTAGGCGTTCGACAAACAGCTCAAGTCAAAGTGGATAGATGAGAAGTTTGGAAAATTTAGATTGCGAGGTGAGTACGTAAGAGGGTTGACTTGCGGGACTGCCTCCAAAGTCCATATGATGTAATCATATGATGTTCCTCAATTAATCTGGTTCAAACCTTGTACATAATAATTTAACTTGTGTAACATTTTATATATGTAGTGTAGATATTATAGGTAACATTAAGGAGTGCTCTCTAGTATATATTTTCAAGAATTTTTAGTTAAATTCAAGTATTGTACATCTGATCTATCTTATAAAAACCCTTCAAAAATTGAAGGGGGAGCATTTAAAATGTTCACTCTGGTTCGATATTTTGTAACATTTTTTGGTCCCTGTTCGTTTAATTCATTTAATATCCCAAAATATCAGCGGATTAACATTAGGTTTAAGGGGAGGAAATGTACTGTGATTAAACTGGAACCTAATTTGATTGTAATTGTGAATCATATAAAATGCGATATCATTTGCTCTCCACACTTAGCATGTCTACGATTACATATGGCACATAGTTGAGGGGGAGCTTTTTTAATGTATAATGAAAAACTCTCAAAGTGTAAATCTTTTGATATTTATATCAAACACTTTGATTGAAATTTTTTAATGATTTTGGAAGGATTGTGATGAAATACCAAAAAGACCGACCATGTACTTAAATTTATGGAGTTATAAGGCGGTTAGGCTTAGGTACTCTGAAGAATACAAGTAATCTTTTGATATGAAATGGAAGGAACTTAGTAAGAGAAAGTGGAAGGATATTGTATCTAGATAGGAGAAAGTAAGGAAACATATAATTCATTAGCAAGTGTGAATACAAAACCAACACATATACACCCTCTCCAAGCTATGGACGAGGTATTTTTAACTAGTTCTTAGACGGCATGGGCCTATTAATGGGCTTACCATGGGCCTTGGGCCATATTAGCTTAATATGATTAACATATCTAACTACGAGCTTTGACTAGTAAATATTAGAAGTGACCAAGACTTTTCTTGATCCTAACAATCTCCCCCTATGGGAGGTCACTTCAAATTTACAAAAATATATCTAGCATAACTTATGTTTTATCTTTTAGTCCTCAGCTCGTAGTCTTTAACTTCAATTCTTGTTTTACTCTTGTGAATATGTTGTAGTGATTAGTGACTTTGGGATCGAGCTTGTTCCTTTATCTTTAACTTGTATGTGATCTTGAGATCATCAACCTAAGCATATTTCTCTTCCCTCCTTAATGGACTTTTTCCATCTTGTGAAACTTGTGACTTTGGACCGACATGCTCATACCTTTCTTGATTTGTTGACTTGAAAAGCTTTAATGTTGCATCTTTCTTGAAATTCTTTAACTTTAACACTTCGTTACTTCGGGAAAGATGTTTGGTATCAGAGTGATAGAAACTTCTTTGTAATTCTTTGACTTTAATACTTTGTCACTTCAAGAAAGACGTACGGTATCAGAGTAGCAGAAGTCTTAAAACATGTACTTGAGCTTTCATGATGTCGTTATGATTGTCGAGTTCTGGTTATGAGCATGTGGCTATGAATCTTGTGAGTCAGCTGGAATCAAGTACACCTCCATCTTTAAGTTTCCTGTAATAAAATAGTTAGCAATAAAGCGGGGGGACGAATATGGCTTTGTCATTCGCTCGTGTTTGGTTGGAGTAACCTTTGAATCCGTGAGGATCAACCTGTGATCAGGTAGATTCAATTTAAGAAGAATCTCCTTGACAAGATTTCCAGCTGAAGTATAGAATCTTTAACACTATGGTATTAGATTCATCAAACTCAGCATGTTCTCATTATCAGAACGTCTCAAAGCAGACAGCACAATATGAGTGAACCAGCGAGTTACTATCTCACCGATTGAAATAAAAAATTGATTTGAAAATCAATCGACGTGTCACTTGCTAAGTGGTTTGTGACACTCGAGGAGTCGTTAATCATTAAAAATTCATATCATCGTCCTATCATAACCTGGAACCAAGTTTAATTCTATATTAGATCGCCACCATCTTTTTTTCCCAGTTGTCACATGGTTTGATTTCCAAAGGATCACACAAGTCACTACATGTGCTTGTTGATGTTGACTATCGCTTGGATTTACATCTTCATTGTGAATGAAATCACTCGGATGTTCTGGCAAAATCACAAGGATAATGCGTAGGACTCTTAATATATATCTTGTTATTCACATTGTTGATTTAGCAAGCTTAATTTGACAGTGTCCTAATGAGATTTATGGATGATCTTTTTTGGCTTTTACTTGACACAATAGTGCACTTAGATTTTTGTGATCGGTGGCTGGAATGAGTTCACCTTTTCAATATCAACTAACTCGGAGTGAGAGAGTTGATAGAAATGTGTGAATCTCCGTGAGTTTTGAAACAAAGTCTTTCCGACTTTGAGTGGCTGGGAAGGGTTGTGCATAGCGTCACTGGGTCCATGACTGTCTTCAATGTCGGACAACATCTTAGTGTTTCCGACAGTTTATGTATTGACCCGGTTTCTGCCTAAGTGTATGGAGGGCTTCTTTCTTTTCACCCTTTATCCCTTCACATTTCTTTTTCATTCTTTAACCCCTTCAATGCTTACCGAGACTTCATAACTAACACTTGTTGGGTTTGTTCTAGTGTTAGCTCCATCTCAGTCTGCATTCTTCCCTTAATCTCACTTTACTCCTTTTATCATACCTAAGGACTTCTACACCTAATGTAGATAACCACTGGGTAGATCCCTCAGGTTATGGTAAGGATCATTGGATTTGATTCCCTATGCTAATCACCTTATATCTCCCATTAATTAAGAGTACAGGGCTCTGGTCTTTTAAGTCTTTCCATCGATGATAGTATTTGGAACAAAATCATTGAAAATGTTTAATCAATAGTGTTTTATATAAATATCATAAGGTTTACACTTTGACGAGTTTATCATTATCACTAAAATGCTCCCCTTAACATGTGCACTCGTAATAGTAGTACATGCTAGGTGTAGTAGTGCATTAGTCAATGTTAATTGTGTTCCACATCTTTCAATACAATGTTAGATCCAAGTTGAATACATTTTATCCCCTTATCAAGTTTGTAACCCCTTGATATTTTAAGATATCAATGGAGTAACCTTTGGGGAAAAAATGTTATATTACTATTCTATGATGGAACATTTTAATTGCTCCCCTCATATTTCATGAGGGCGATTATAAGTTAGTGCTGAGTACAATAATTTGAAATTTTTTTTTAATTTACTTAGAAAATTCTTGAAAATTTTGTAATCGAGCATTCCTTTGAATCACCATTTATGTCTACACTATATTTATTAACAAAGTTATTATGTACAAAGGTTTGACCTGATTGAATGAGAACATCATTGATTGAATCATATGGTTCTTTTGTCGCTAGTAGTAGGTTGATTCGTACAATATCTCACCAACGAAATTTATAAGCTCCTCATTACTTCTTTCTTTCAGAAATTGTCAATCTTGGATCTTTCTCTGTCCAAGCACTCTTTAGTATTGCTTCAACTTTCTTTCCAAGTTACAAAAGTCTTTGCTTCAAACTTTGAGTATGAAACAGATTTAGATACATATGTAACTTGAGCTTGTGTAGTTGGTGATGTCGGTGTTGATGATGTATTAGCTTCCTAAACCTGCAATCATTTCTTGTGTTAGATTCAGGAACTTTCTTGCAAGCAGCCATCATGAAGTCTTAATGTATAAAGCCCATCATTGTATATCCAAAGTGTACAGTTAACCCCTTTCAAGATTTTGTTTTACCCGCAACACCAAAGTCAATTAAGTCCCGGATGAGCGCATTTCTCTCTTCAAGACTTTTGATATATAAATTGCAACACCAAGTTTCAGCTAAGTCCGGAGGATGTCACAAATTTTTTCCCTATAAGTAGTCGATAATGATAACACTAGTCAACCAAGTCCCAAATGTAATCATTTCTTTTTGATATAAATACTAAATGATTTTAAGGAATCATCATACCTATGGTGTACCTACTTTTATCAAATACTTCTAATTCTTTTAAGAATAAGCTTAAGGATTGACAGTTTTAAAGAGCTTACTGATCAGAAAGAATAATAATAAACCCGTTTTTATCTATGCTTTAAATAATATATACTTCCAAACTTCCCCATAGGGAATTAAATGTTGCATACTGACTTAATGACGAGTTGTCTCTTCCAACATGAGTTTGAATTAAGTACAACCGAGATTCAAAAAGGCCTAATTTAAAGAAAGCATAACCTCAAAAGACAAAAGCAGCTACATCAAAAGAAGGCTTAGGAACACTTTCGAGTTACTATATCTCCTTCACCCTTGTTGGTTTTGACACTCGGAATAGCAAAACTTTGTTCGCACACATACTCGAGATCATGTTTTAAGAATATATAAGCTTAGATCAATCCGTGAGAATACAACTTCAAGGCTTTTTAAACCTTTTATGAAGTTATTTCCAAGCATTCACTAAGTCTTTTACAAACTACTGAGGTGGTTGGCAATATTTATCTAATTGTTGTTTAAGGCCTGAATTCACTCTAAAGTCTCAAATTGCAAATAAGTCCATTAAGATTTAAACAATTGACACTCTACAGCTCTTATAGTTAATATAAATTAACTCCCTTTGAAATATTATAACGTTATTATTCAAAACTTTATCCGTTTATTCCATGACTTATTTTGAAAGACTGTTTTAAAAGATTATTGGATGACACTTTCTCCCCCCTCAAATAATGACCCGTTTTCTATTTAAAGAGATGTTGTCATTGTTTGAGTGGTCGAATTGTCTTTGAAAATCTTTTTGTGATTACTGAAAACACTGATTCATTTTGAAGACAACTTTTTACCAATAAAAATAAGATTTCTCTTATTTTGACACATAAGCGCACTGACATGTACACGTATAGTTATATAGGAAGCACGGGTTGTAATGCAAAGTAATCACAAGCCTTTACATGGTATAATAGTAGGGACCCATACCGGAGAATAAATTTCCAGTTGAGAGGTCAAGTTTTCTTTTTGAAATACTTGCCTTTAAGATGATGACGGGTTACTATCTGAATAATTGAAAGCATTTGGCATGTTTTGAAAAACTTTTGTAAACTTTGCTCGAACTTCATTTTAGCCTCGTCCATTATGAATGGAAAATTCTAAGACCGTAATGTTATCGATTTTCAAAAGACTTGCCTTTAGTACAAATTTTTTTTTATTTTCCTTTTTTAATTTTTTCTTTGGTTCTTTAGTTTTTAATATTTTTTGTATATTGTTTTTTATAAAAGTTTCTTAAAAATGATAAAATTCTTTTTGGTTTTTTATGGTTTTATGTATATACATTATGATACAGGATATGTATAGGTACAACCACTTTATTCTTCAACTTACATCTGCCAATTGTGTTCAGAGTCTCGGCGGTTTAAAATCAGCATTCCCAGCTTGTTGATCAGGAAATTCAATTCTTTCTCGGCCATGAGCTTTTTGTGAAGATGTTACGCCAGTTTGATACTACGTATTGACACAAAGTTAAGTTCGATACCCTTATCAACGTGCTCCTTGATAATGTGAATCTGAGTCTTTATGCTTTGATCTGGAATGTTGAACGTTGTTGCCTACATAGGCATAATGTCCTTTTTGTTATCACAGTTACATTGGATTTTTGTATTAAAACACAAAGCAATAGTCGGTAAGCTGTGTTCTCATCAAAGGTTGAGCAAAACAGATGGACAAAGTAATCTTATCAGCTTCCGTATGGATATCGTAACGATTTTCTGCAATTTTTGATGGACCAACATGATAAGTTTATTTTCAAATATTTGCTTCTAAAGATGTGCTACGGCTTGTATCTTGACAACCAGCATGATCCGCATCTGCAAATGATTATTTAGAGAAAATCGGTATGAATCCTTCGGATACTTTAGGCCTCTGATTACGGTTCCTTTTAGATATCGAAAGATCGTTTGTTATTGCATTTTGTGTGCTTTTAAGTAGGCCGAGCTCGATACCTGCACACATGCTATAGAAAATTGTAAAGGTACAGGTCTACTGGCTGTGAGATAAGGAGGGTACTGACTCCTATCTATCATGATAGTAGTGATGGATCAATAGCTTTTCCCTTCTTTATCCTCATCTAGTTTGGATTTCTCCACCATGGGAGTATCCACTGGGTCACAAGAGTCAAAACCGTATTTCTTTAAGGATTCAAGGGCATATTACCTCTGGGACTTTGCGAAATCTATAGTCCTAAGAAAAATGAGATTTTGCCCATCATTGACATCTTAAATTTAACACATTCGATTTTTAGAACAATGGTCACCAAATTTTAAGTGTAGAGGCAGGCAAAGATGATATCATCGACATATATTTGTACTAGAAGTAGTTCCTTGCCGTCTCTGCATATGAATCAATGTGCGGATAACACTGAAACCTTTAGAGAAGTCTTGGATATCAGGAACAGAAGACAACATGTCATACACGCGCGTGGAGCTTGTTTCAATCCCATAAGAGCTTCTTAAGCTTGTACACGTGATTTGGTTTATCTTTATCCACAAACCCATCCGGCTGGCTAACATAAACTTCTTCCCGCAGATTACCATTCAGAAATGCAGTCTTCATATCCATTTGGTAGACTACCATGTTCATATGAGCAGCAAACGTGAGAAAAATCCTTATAGCCTCTAATCTTGCAACCGGAGCAAAAGACTCTTCAAAATCGATCCCTCCTCTTAACGGTAACCAACAGCACTAATCCAATCTTTGTTCATATTTATACCTCCCGTAGTTCATCTAGTTTCACGTGTATATCCACTTCAAAGTAATAACCATAACTTTATCTGGGGGGGTACGAAGCTCCATACTTCAAGGATGTTCTAACTCTTTGAGTTCTTTCTTGATTGCTTCAATCCAGCAAGATTGAGTCAAATCATCTTTATTACGTCCTGGGTTCAACATACAGTGAGGAAAGCATTCGTAGTAGTAAACCGAAAAGAGCTTGCTACATGTAATTGCAGCCTTTGTAGAAACTGGTTCTAGCGAGTTCTTCTATTATATTTTCAAGTGGATGATCCTTATTCCATTGTTATTGTGTTCAGAAATTTTGGTGGATCAGGAGGCACATTTGTATGAATAGAATCCGATGATGAAGATTAATCAAAAGGAACTTTTAGAATTGGAATACCAAAGTACGGATCATTACCCATACGTGCAACTTCAATATCATGATTGTCTTCTTCAACATCATTAGGAATGACGGGAGGTTGGGTAATCGGTGTTGCTGTTGTTTTGATGAGTTACTTTTGGTGATGTTGTATCTTGGTCAACTGTAGTTGATTAAGGTGAACCGGTTGATACAGCGGGTACCAGAGCTGCTACTTCATCAATTAGAGCAACGACTTTAGGGGCTGGGTGATCAACACTAGGTGGAGGATTGAGTAATTCGTCGAACAACGGTTGAAACAACATATCCCAGTCAATTCTCGAAGGTGGTATAAATGGTGTTAAAGAGGGAGGGTTTGGCATGAGTCCTGAACTGATTGTTGCAGGAGTCATTTCATGAAGTGCGGGTCCTGAACTGCTGTGTTCAGAAGCCATTGCAGTCAGCTCATCAAAATCTACATGAATTGTCTTAATGATTCGTCTGGTACGTCGGTTGTAAATTTGAAATGCTTTCTCTTCGTGGGGACTGCCAGAACACAATGAAAAATACCAATAATCAGACTTTGGTTGTATACTTGCCCAAAAATTCTACACTATCATGCATTGCATAGCCAGAGTGGGCACCCAAATACCATAGGAAGAAAGATAAGTCGGGAGTTTGTATGAAAAGCTCATTTGGTGTTATGCCGTGTAACGATAGGCTGTATGAATGGAACGTTTTTGAGTGCAAACATGCGGTAGCCACTGCTTCAGCCCATAGAAATAATGGAGCTTTTGCATAAATTAACATTGTGCGAGCAGCTTTAATTACGTTACGATTCCGTCTTTCAATGACACCATGTTGCTGTGGAGAACGAGCTACAGATGTTTTGTGAGAGATACCAACCTTCTCATAATATTCACGCAACGTGTGATTAACAAATTCAGTTCCATTATCTGTTTTGATGCGTCGAACAGGTACTTTCAGCCACAGTTGGATCATCTTAAGAAACTTGATTATGAAATCTGGAGCTTCATCTTTTGACCTTAGGGAACTTAAAAACCATGTGAATCGTGGAATAATCATCGTCATTGAAAAGGATGTACTTTTTTCATTAAACACTTAGCAAACACGCATTGGTCCACAAAGATCCATGTGTAACAGATAGAGTTTTTCTTGATTGGTGTCTTCAGATTTAGGTTTGTGGGGTTTCTTCTTGCTCTTACCCATTGCGCATGCAGAACACAGATGGTCCTTTTCAAATTTAAGCTTAGGGAGACCTCAAACAAGACCATGTCTAGCTAAATGGGTTGATTGCACCATAGTTTAGTGAGACAACGTCGATGCAATAGCCAGGACCTTAGTCTTTGTGGCATTGAAAAGGTCATATAGGATGAGGACGTCATCATGTCTCCAAGAGACAGAGTATACAGATTGTTGCCTCGAGATCCAGTCAATAAATCAACACCTTCTAAATTACGAATGAAGCAGGTGTGTTGACGAAAAGCAACCTCAAGGTTCGAATCACAAAACTGCCCAACGGAGAATAAGTTGTGTCCAGTCTTCCACATAGTTAAACACCTTAAATATCGAAACATTTCCTAATCTGATAAATCCTCCATATCCCAAAATCTTTGCCACATGATCATTTCTGAATTTGACTGTACCTAAAAATTTGTTGACGAAATTGGTGAGCTGAGAGCGATCTCCGGTCATATGCTTGGAGCAGCCGGAGTCCAAATACCAGAGGACAATTTGGTACGAACCTGCATTCTTTTTATGAGAGGAAGAATGGGAACATTGGAATTATGGATCCCAATATTTACTGGGTTCTTTCTTGTTAGCAGATACGATTGATGGAAACCGTAGATTTGCTATCAGGAAACTTTAGTTTTAGAGTTCCTAGGTTACCTTGAATAGAAGGAATGTTTACAGAGGTTTAGATGTTTCATTATTAGAACCAACTTGTTTCCTAAGGGCGCTTCAGTAGTATGTGGTTATTCATAGTTAACTGGGCAGCATTTTCCTAACAATAGTGAAGGTTACGAATTGTAGGTCTCTAAATATATCCAATAGTTTTTAAACATCTTTCTTGTTGGTTTTCCAAAACTTTTCTTCCTTTGTTTGCTTTCTTAGCAGATTTAGATTTTTGCATAAACGAGCAGCATTCACATTATTGATATAATCAAGAACACACAAATCATGATTATCAGAACGCATGCAACCATTACACTTAACACATTTAAGTTCAAAATTAGCATTAAGCTTGGAATGCTGCACATGAGAAGTTCCTTTGGTGCAACAACATGATCTTTATTTTTCAAACTAGATTTAAACTTTCCTCGGTAGGCTTCTATACTTTATTCTTTGAAGTACTACTTTGTGTTTGTAGTATCCTTTCTTTCTTTGTATTGCCTGAAGGCTGTGATCCGCTAGCACTAGTAGATGGTTTTACTCCTGTAGAAGACAACATAGGTTTGTTAGAAGCTAGGTTGATGTAGAGGCCTTTTTTGTGATTGTGTTTCTTAAGGATGTGTAGGGTCTTAGTGGAAATCTAAATCTTTTTGACTTTAATCATTGGGTCACAGCCGCTAAATTGTTCTCCATAATTGTTGAGACTAGGGCTGGTTTTACTGATTTTTTGTAAGCAAAAATCCTGAATAGTTTAGTATACTTACAGGCAGATTATAGGGGTTGGGTATAAGGGGATAATTTTACTTGAATATGATCGACTTGCTCAATACAAAAATGCAGCTTCTTCTGAGCTGTGCTTAATATAGGCAGAGTGAGCTGACCTTTTGTTCAACAATTTAGGGGTTATTGGTTCCGTATTAATCTTTGGATCACTAGGATGATGTGTAACTTTATTATTAGCTAAATCTTTTCCTTTGAGTTTCCTCAATTCATCCTTGAGAGTTGTAATTACACATAACTTTTTATTTGAAGCAAGCATATTAAATCTGAAATTTTCTCCATAGACTTTAGATTGACTTGATTAGTTAAGTCAGCACATTGTTCTTTTGATCGAACACGTGCTGGTTTAATCGAGTCATAAAGTTGCTTATAGGTCTGTTTCAAATGCTCATTCTCAGCAATAAGCTTTGTCAACCTATGATTCCCTATTCAATTATTTATGGTTTCAATTTTCTCTTCTTAAGTCTTGTTTGGATCATTTCTTATCCATATTTCCACTAAGAGATTTAATTCTCTCTTTCAACTTTTTTATAGACCATGTATTTTCTATTGGGAATGATAGCTTTTAATTAATTTTAATTCAAACAATTGATCAAAACTTGGAGCACTGTTGATTTGAAATAGAAATTGTTTCCTTTGAAAATTTCCTGATTAAGTTGGGTATCAACTTCTAACGAAATGCACATGTTTTTCCTAAGTGGTAAACCCTTTTGAACAATTTTAATCGTAAATTATCAATTTTCTAACAAAATCCTTTTGAAGCTCGGTCTCAAGTTTGAGACACTTTTCACATTCATTCACATTTACAAAGGCAAAATCCATAGAGGAATTTACAATCAAGTTCACAATTTCTTTGCTCATCACTTGTACCAAGAGTCGTTCATTTTCGTTCAAAAAGTTGATTCGTTGTTAATAATCAAATGTTTTTGACTCTAAACGGATGTTGTTCACAGCCTGTTCCATTTGATAGAAAGGACATTTTAGACTGCAAGCAAGTTCATCAACCCAATTGTGGTTGGAATGCTACTAAATAAGTCCTTCAGAGCTTTTAAAAATGGACTTATTTCATCCCTAAAACAAGCTTTTGTATGTTCTAACACGTGCCCTTAGTGATAGTTGTGGGCGTGGTTCATTCTTTGACTACCACATCAAAGTTAGCAAGATGGTATTTAAGTTTCTTCAAACTCGTATTCACCATGCTGACTTTAGGAAGTTCTTTAGGAATCTCAACATTCGGTGGGTCTATAAAAAAAAGATCAGGGTTCTGAGGAATTTCAGTAGTGTGTGACCAAAAGGCATTGTTCTAGAGATAATTCAGTTTATGAAATACCGGTGTTTCAAAATTTTATTAAAGTTTTATGAGCAAAGCATTACGAAGGTGTAGTATCTAGTGTTGTTCTTTTCTTTTCTTGCATCTTATATCCGTAGATTTTAAAATTAAAGCATTTTTGAAATGACTCTTCTTCTAGCAAGTGTTAAAGGTCGCTTCTGTGTCAGGGATCACAATAGGATTGGTTTTCCGATATTTTATAACCAACAATATAAAGACATAGGTTCCTCCTGATGAGCTTTCTTTAGATAGAAAGGATTTTGAAAACCTTAGAGCTTGTTTAGTGGTATTATTATAGAAAATATGAGGGTTTCGTCAACCATTGTGAAACTGTTTATGCAGATTGGATCTCTTTGAAACAAATAGTTTTTATATAGGTGTTTGATATGCTTTTCTTAAAGCTATTTCACCTATCCAAGGTTTATAGATTCTTCTTTCTGAAAAATCATTTTTGACAAGTGTAATGTTTGCAATAAAGAGTCCTTTTTCTTTTTAAAAATGTTCTAAAGAGTTTGGTTGAAGATGAGCAATCTCTACAGACTGTGCACATGATCTAAAACATTATCTTGTCTCTTTAAATCAATGTTTTAGTCCTTCTTTTAAACATTTGGACTTGTTCCTTATATCTTTCATAGCTCAACAGTTTTAAAGTATCATCTTGACCTCTTTTTATTTTCCAGATTCGTCTTGGTACAAGGAACTACCTTGGGTTTTTTAGTTGTTTAATCACTATGATAATATCAAATCTCCTTGTTGTGCAGTAGAGTTTTAGAATTTGAACAGGCTACCTGTTGTGATTAAATCAGTTACGAGGTATAAGGAATGATATTGCTATCACTGATTCTTTTTGTATCTGACATGGTTCAACAACATTTGACTGTTCAGAAGGACTAGGCATAGCATGGAAACAAAACTTGTTTTGTAATAATATTATTTCACATTATTATGATTGTGTACACTCAGAAGGCGTCTGAACCATAGTGAGATAACATTCGCATGAGAGCAACTTTGTCAGTGTTAAGTTCATCACAATTAGAGTTATATGCATCCAAATCATCAGCTTGATAAGCAACATTGTGAGTTATGACAGTCTGTGTGGCTTGACCTTCTGAAATTCTGGATCTGCCAAAAATACGAGTTCTTCCTCATTGTAATATTTGACAAACTTACTTGAGCTTGACCAACAACACTTAATCATTTAAAAACCATGAATCATTCCATTTTCCTCTTTGGTTTGGGTGATAAGCTCATTAGTTGTGTTAATTTATCTGATTAAGCTTAATTTTCATTTTAAAGTTCTTTTCCTAGGTTAAATCCAAGCCTGCACTAAGGCCTCTTCAATCAAAAAAGGGGTGCCCTGGTGCAAAAGGCTAATTTACTCAGCCTCTTATTAGCTTATTTTTAAGTAAACCCTTAGTTTTTTTGGTTTTTCTAGGTACCCTATAAGCCCAACTATAAGCCTCTATAAGCTTTTCACCTTAGGACTCCCTTCTTGGTGCTTAAAAATAAGCCCAAAAGAGCCCCATTTTGGCTGTTGGCCTGCAATTTTGCAATAAGTGCTTATTAGCTTATCTGAGCTTATGGCTCATTATATTTTCTTGATTTTTGCTTAGAAATGCTTATTAGCCTTAGGCTTATGCCTGTGTTAGCTCATTTGTGCTTTTTAAGTGCTTATCGAGCTTTTAGAAAGTAAAGCAGTGCTAACTTAAAAGTTAGCACTGCTGAATTCATAAGCTCATTCTAGGCTTATTTTTGTACTTGTTCTCTCTCCTTTTAGCTTATTAGGTCTAGGGACTTATAAGTTTTCAGCTTTTAAGTCCTCTTTTTAGCTTATCAATCCTTAAATAGCATAACAGTTAGCTTAAATTTAATTTAGCTTGTTTAGCTTAAACTGTCTGTTTTAATTGCTTATTTGCAGCTTATTTGTAGGCTTTTATAAAAAGTTGTAGTTAGAAAAAAATGCTTATTTATGACTTGTCTTCAGAGTTGTAAAAAAAATTTCAAAAAAAAATAAAAGGGGAAAGTGGAAGTCAGGGGCGAGCTAGGGCTCGAACCCCCGACCTCACACCCTCTACCCTTTATAAACACACACTCTACCGCTGTGCTACAATAGCTCATCCGGTAGAGTGTTTGTTTATCAAATATATAAAGCCTTTTTGGCCTTTAAGCTTATAAGCCTTTTCGGGCTTATTCCAGCTTATTGAGATAAGCTGGTTCTTTCCTTTTATTTTTCTTAGATTCCTTATAGCTTAATTTAGTTTTCGTGAATTTTTCAGAATTTTTTATAAACATTTAGTATTTTTTATAATTTATTTTGTTTAAAAACTTTAAAAAATCATAAAAAATAAAATAAAAGTCAGAAAAATATAAACTTTTTTTTTAAAATTTTATTTTTTATATAGTTTCTAGGAAAATTGTTAAATAATTCATAGGGTCATTTTCTCAAAAATTCATTTTCTAAAGAACGGGATTCAAACCCTGTTTTTGTTTTGACTCGTTTTTGGTCTTAACTAACTCCGTTTTTGATCTAGTTTTTTTTAACTTTGTTTTTAGTCAAGTAGAATCTATTTTTAGTTTAAAAATTGTTCTAGGGTTAAAATTGCAAAATTTAGGTTTTTGACCCTCGTTTTTCGTGCCCGTTTTAGGTTTTAAGTTATATAGCTTTCGTTTTTAGGTTTTATTTAATCGTTTTTGCATATTTAACTGGTAGAAATAGAAAACCAATCATAACCTTGTCATATTCAAACATCAATCATCAATCCGTCATTCGATTTTCCATTCAAGCCTCGTTGGGACTTAACGACCCGGGAATCATACTTCCGGAAACATATATATTTTAATTTGTGAACTCTTAACCAATCCTTGGTCAAAGGCAATTGGTTGAGTGTTTGCATATATTATTATATATATACTATTTAACGAATTAGTACAAAAGATGTGTGTTTTAGCAAATATCAGGGGCTATGAACTCACTGTGAGTAGAAGATCAAATGAGAAATCAATGAGATAGAAAAATTTGACAATTAGCCAAGACCTATAAAGCAAGTCACGACTTAGAATTATAAATGAAGTCATTATAGTGAAAATAGTTATATAATACTAGCAAAAAATCCAAAATATGAACGACATTGCACCAAGACTTAACCAAGGTATTTTTTTATCTACAATTTGGTACATAACCTGCACTTATACCCAATTGAGTGTCTACTAAGTTTCGCTTAAAGATTCTTATCTCATTACCATGTGTTCACACTTTTATTTCTCAAGAAAAGACGTAAAAACCATGTTACTGAATTTTAGTCATCTTTACACCATCGTATCTCTTAACCTATAAAAGATACAAGGATGGGGTTTTCACCCCTGGAAAGATACTTAAGTCTAGTTTCCATAACTTTAAGCCAATCAATCAAACCATTTACCAATCCACGGGAAATGAGTTTTTACTAACCATAACTCAAAACAGAAAGTTGACTGAATTTCTATCGTTTACGGTTTCGGCCATAAATCCTATTCTATAATAGCTATTAAGTTGAATCCAAAGAGAGATGAAATCTTATGATGTCTAGTGTTTAGCCATGTTTTAAAACCTCAACTCACTGTACAAAAACCTGGAGCAAAACAAGTTTTCCAACAGCCGCTCCAGATTTGACCTTCTTCCGTAAAAAGGCCATATCTCCCTCATCCGGAATCGATACAAGAGCGTCCAATTCGTCACATGTACCTAAGACTTATATCTATCCAACCATGTCTTTTATTCACAGACCCTAAGCCAAAAATTTTGAGAAAAACACACGTTTTCCTACTGACCTGGAAACAGTCCCTAAATCTACCTCTAATCTCAATCCAAACACTTCCAAATCATCAATTGATCCATCATAAGGCCAAAATACATCAATGTAATATACCTCCAATCCATTACACTTCACTTACACTAACTAACTAAGATCAATCATAAAAAGTACTTGTATGTTCTTAAAAATCAAAAATCAAAAACATGCATTCACTAGAAAATCAAAACAATGCGTAAAGCGATTTAGGAAAAATACTTACAATTACTAGGAATGAGATTAAATGAGAAAACACAAGTCCTAGATGGGATTTTGCTCCTTGCCATGGACACCTACACCAAGACCAAACAAACCCTAGCTTTTTCTTGCTTGTATTTGCTTATTATCAAACCCTTAATAATCTTGTAGCCTTCAATCAAGTAAAAACCCTAAAAACTAAAAAAATCTTCAAAATCAAGTCTTTTCAAAACAAATGCATGGTTGATTTCTATAGTTGTGAGATGATTAGGGTTAAATTATAGTGGATTGGTGTTAAATGGAAAGGGTTTTATGAGGTTTCAAGATGAAAATGGTGGGTTTGGTGTTACTATTGTCGAACCAGGGGGAAAAGAGAGGGGGAAGACCGATGGTTTTCTCACTCTATTTTTAACGTTGTGTGTGTTTTTATTTAGTATATATATATATATATATATATATATATATATATATAAGGATGATTATTAGTTGCTAAAAAAAATAAGAGAATTGTTAGGGTTTGTGGTCGGTCGCGAAAAAGAGAGGGGGATAGAGATGGGCTTTGTTCCCTTTCTTGCCTAACTACTAATACCTATTAACCTCGGGCCCAAAAACCTTTCCTAGTCTGACACTTTTCCTAAATCGTGATTTTTCGTCTCTGTGCAATTTAACACTCAAGAAACACAAATATTATAAAAACAAAAATAATTAGGCACTCAGGGCCCGAATACGAAGTCGTTGATTTCTCAATTATAAAAACGGATAAATTTGAATTGTAAGATTCGCGAGGGTTTTAAAATTGACGATTTTAATAAAAATCGATTAAGATAATAAAATGAATTTTTTAAAATTTAAAAATTTATTATAAATTCAGAATAAGAGTTGCCTTAAATACGGAGTTTTACATCCTCCCCTCCTTACGGGAGCGCTGTCCCGGTGCTCGATTCCTCATACTCGTCTTCTTCTTGTTCAGGAAAAGGTGCGGATACTTGTTCTTGAAGAAATCTTCTCGTTCCCATGTGAACTCTGGACCTCGCCATGAGTTCCAACGAACCTTAACGATGGGGATACGGTTTTGCTTAAGATGCTTTACTTCATGATCCATAATTTTAACCGGCTCTTCTATAAAGTGCAGTTTGCCATCGAGTTGAATTTCTTTAAGAGGGATAATCAAATTCTCATCCGCCAAACACCTCTTGAGATTAGAGACATGAAACGTATTATGAATCCCACGGTGTTTCTCGGGTAACTCTAACTTATACGCCACAGGACCAATTCTCTCGATTATCTTGAATGGCCCAATGTACTGCGGACTCAACTTTCGTCTTTTACTAAAACGAATCATGCCCTTCCAAAGTGACACTTTTAACATGACCATGTCACCCACACTAAACTCCATCGGTTTACGCCTTACATCCGCATAACTCTTTTGACGACTACGATCGGTCAGTATGCGGTTTTTGATTTGTACAATCTCTTCTGTCGTCTCTCGAACTAGCTCTGGCCCTATGAATTGGCTATCTCCAACCTCACTCCAACAAATAGGCGATCTACACTTCCGCCCGTAGAGTGCTTCGAAAGGTGCGGCCTTAATGCTCGCATGATAACTGTTATTATAAGAAAACTCAACTATGGGTAAATGTCTGTCCTAACTCTTCCTAAAATCAATCACGCACACCCGCAACATATCTTCCAAAGTCTAAATTGTTCTCTCACTCTAACCATCCGTTTCCAGGTGATAGGCAGTGCTCATGTTCACATCGGTTCCCAAGGCCTTCTGAAGTGATCTCCAGAATCCCGATGCAAATCGGCTATCTCTGTCCAATATGATTGATACGGGCACCCCGTGTCTACAAACAATTTCCTTTAAGTACTACTGAGTTAATTTCTCCATACTATCGGTTTTCTTCATCGGCAGGAAGCGAGCCAACTTAGTTAACCGATCGTTATGATGTCTAGTGTTTAACCATGTTTTAAAAACCCAACACTTTAGTGCAAAAATCTGGAGTTAAATCCCTTTTTCAAACAGTAGTTCAGAACTGACTAGTTTCCGTAAATCGGTCATATCTCACTCATCCGGAGGAGATATGGCTCTATCCAATTCGACACATGTACCTTGAACTTATTTCTACAACCCCATCAAATAATCCAGACCTTCTTAGGCCAAAAGTTTGCTGCAATTAACCCATTTATACTGCTGGTCTGCAGCAGTCCCAAATTTTCCTACCAAACACTAATTTTGACGTATTTTCCAAACCGTGATAGCTATTAAAGTGAATCCACTTGGAGAAGTTATATTAAGATGTATACTACTGAGATTAGCTTTCCTATCCTACATTTTAGAGTATTAACCTGGAGTTTAACTCGTTTTCCAAACGATGTTCCAGATTTGACTAGCAATCGTAAAATAGCCATAACTCCCTCATCCGGAGGAGTTGATAACCCATCCAATTCGCCACATGAAGCTTAAGACTATATCTATCCAACCATGTCATAAAATCATAGGACTTAAGCCAAAAATAATTCGCACCAAACCCTTTTTCCTACTGATGTAAAACAGCCCCTAATATCTACTTCCAAATCCATCCAAACATCAATTTTAATGCTATCCAAACTCATGCAACGCCATACAAATCTCTCAAGAACATCAAAAATTCATCAAACTCAGAAACCCATATCAAAATATCAAATTCATCATGAAAATAAAATTAATAAGAGGGTTTAGGGCATACTTAGCAATAATTGAAGAATAAAAACGAATCAAACACCCCCAATTGATGATAAAACCCTAATTTATGATTCCTTGATTATCCTTGAAAATCTTCTTGCTTGTTGATTTTCTTTGAAATAAATGATGGGGATTTGTATGGTATTGATGTAGGAATGATTGGAAGTGATTATTGAATTGTTGGTAAGGAATTTGATGGTTGTTGTTGTTGTTCGTCGAGTACAGGAAGAGAGGGAGGAGACAGAATCAGTCGTGGGTTTTTTTTATCTGTATTGTGTGTGTATTTTTATAAAAGAGCTTTAATATATATAAGGATATATATATGAATCAAGATATTTAATTACTTCCCATCTTTTAATAAATTAGGGGAGTGTTTGGTTTTTGGTTTTGATGGAGCATATTAAAAGAAATGGGGTGTTTGGTTTATATGTTATGTTTATAAATTACATTTTTATTTTTATTTTCCTAAAACATTTATTCCACAATGTTTGTTTTTAAAACACGTAGTTTAAAATATTAAAAATTGTAAAAACACTATTTTGACGCGGTTTCGGCCAAACACGGATAAAAGATGAAAATAATAAAAATAAAATAAAATAAGCTCTCATGGCTAAATTATGAAATTGTCGATATCTCGAACGCTAAAATGGAAAAAAATCCAAGTCACGACTCGAAAATAGCTAAAACGACGATTTTTGATAAACGGTTTAAAATTAAATTCTATAAAAATTAAAAATTAGAATTAAAGCTCGGTTATAATATTGATCTTAAATTCGGGTTGTTAAAGTATCTACCCCTTTAGGGAGCGACGTCCCGGCGCTCAATTCGTTTGAATCGTCTTCGGTTAAATTGTGAAGAGATGAGGATATAGACAAGTCATCGTCGAGGTTTCCAACGGAAACTAAATGAGAAAAAGTCAAAACATCAAATATATGCAACGTGCATAAGCGAACGGATTGAATGTCGCGAGAATCCTTAAAAGGAAAGATAAAATACATGACTCGAAGAAGAAGCCATTGGAAACGAGGAATTTAACAAGTCGTCAATTCTTGGAAGCGGTTCATGGTTCATTACTATTAGCTTATCAAGTTCGCCGCGGTCGATACAAATTCGGAAAAATCCATATAACAAATTATGAGTCGAAAGGAGTTCATAGCCCAAAGAATGATTCATACGGACGAACACACGCTATGTCGGATAAACATAAGCCCAAAAAGAGGCATCCCAATCCTTGTAAGTAATAATTTATAAACTTATGGTTCGGCGGTTTATAATTTCCTTATTCAAATGAAGAAGCGTCCTAATTCATTTCAATAAGACGATTATAAATCATCCTACTTAAGCATGGCCGACACAAAACACAATATCAAAACAATGTTACAATAAGTAAAAAGGAGTGTCTACTTGACGGCATGATTCTTCAAAATCATAAGAAGTAACAAGAAGAGTAATGAGACGTTAGTCCATCATGTTCCAAAGGTAAGTGCCAAAAGACGGCACGATCCGAGGTGACAAGATAAAGCCGTACTCCCATCAATTGGAAGATTTCAAAACAATGGATTATAAACATAACATACGCGATTCAAAATCATAGAAGAGTGTTCGGACTCGGAGTCAAACAATAAAATAACTAGTGGAATTGACAAAGTACACCGAATGTCAATATTATCAAAAAGGAAATAAAATAAAGTCACGTTAATGTTTCGGAGATCACCGCATCGCTCATAAAATATCAAAGAAAAAGAACTTATTAAGACTTACCATAGTACTATACACATATGTAGGTAATTATCATTACATAAACATTTCTGCCCTTTGCAATCTGACTTAATGGACCTATATTTCAAAATCCGTAATAGGTATAAATGAACGGTTTTCGCCTTAAACAAGATGTTAGACTCTAGTTTACTGAGATTACAAGATAAATACTCAAAGTGTTAAGATCCTAAGTGAAGTTATCATTTTACCATCATGTGCCAAATCTGATTATTTAAAACGTTTTCTTGTTCTATCGTTTTTAGCATAATTCCCATTTTATAACTCCGTTTGACCCAAAATGAAAGCCCATGTTTAAGTTTATCTAAATCCTACAGGTTTTAATTGGAAAATGGGGCACTTAATATGAAAATATTGGTCTCAAACTCATTTTGAAAATCTGGGCACAATTTTATGATTCGTTTGGCCGTTCTAGTCGTAACTCATTCATCCGGAATAGTTACGGATTTATCCAAAGAACCACATGGTTCTCATATGTTTTACCCTTCACCCATGTAGAAACCCAGTAGCCTCCAAGTCAAATAAAACTAGTTATAAGCCTAACTATCTGCATTACAAATTATGGGTATACACTAAGTTTGTTTCTACGGTTTTGGTCGTATCTCGACCATCCGGAAGAGTTGGCGTTCCATCTAACTCGCCACTAGGACCTAACATATTAGCCTATTCATTAATGCAAAGATACAGTAGGATTTAAGCCAAAATTTTCCCATTAAAATGCCAACTTTACTCGAAAGTTCCAAAAATAGCCGAAAGTAACCATAAATAGTCAACACTTATAGGAATTACTATTATATATATAGATGGCGGTGATCCCGAAGATAAGCGTAAGAATTTGAGAGGAGAGTAGCTCATATATGTACGAGTATCCTTATATAATACTAGTATTGATGTTCGAGGGAGAAAATAAGAAAACAGGAAGTACGCGATAATCGAAATGGTCAGCGTATATATAACCGACCGATATAAAGAAAATAATATGACGTCATAAGATAGACGTAGGAGGGTGAAATCATAACCAAGTATTATATACTAATTATTAACGTAATAGCAATAGGGATGCAAAAGAGAGCATATAAGTTACCTGGGAGCAAGCGCGCGTGGATATCGGACAATGGTGAATGACTCTTAAAAATTTTCAAAAAACGGTTATAGTTTAGGTTTTGAAAACGACCTAGTTCTCTATAACCAGTGCTCTGATACCAATCTGTAACACCCCTATAAAATCACAACGCAGCGGAATACCACTTGGGGTGCTACTTCATAGTTCATACACACAAGTTACAGAAAATGACCTCAAAAGAGACGTTTAATAAAATGTCACATTCGATTTAAATAAATCAGAGTAAATTCAGGTCCTAATAATTTCTTTTTAACAAAAGTTACAAGAGTTTAAACATGACTCCTTTGTATATTTTAATAATAAATGGTTGTCGAATGTGAAGAAAAACCAAGTCTTTAAAGTTTTGATATCCGCGCGACTCGAATGCTCCCAATGCTCAGCTAGCAATATAATAACCTGAGAAAATACATGCAAAACTTCAACAATAATGTTGGTGAATTCATAGGTTTAAGTAAAAGCAGTATTGAAATAATTCAAGTAAATATTTTAGTAAAAAAATCAACGCTACAACATTTCGAAGTATTATTTCTGAAATCCAAGTAGTGATTCGATAAATCAAGTAATATTCAATAGTGGACCACAAGGTTTAAGATCAGCCAGCGACAATATTTCAAAGTATAATTCAACATTACCGCATTGAGCTCATGACACCGAAACCTTGACAATAACGCATATCAAATGAAAATACAGTTGCCCCAATACTAGGTCTTATTGCCTCATACCTACGATTCTCAATACAAATCGCCCGTTAAAAAGGTGCTCGAAAGAATTCGATATTAACCTCGGACGGGGTTGTCAACCCCAATAGATCTATTAAATGTACTAGCGTTCACCCCTACAGGGTAATTAACGGTTCATGAAATTAGGGAGTTTGGCAATAGCGACTCATGCAGATAATTTCATAATCGGGTCAGGCATACCCTTCAAGCACTTGTGTTCCATTAGTAAAACAAATAATGTGTCCAAAACTCACGGTTTTATAAATAGATAATCAATGTTCTCAAATCATGTAGTAAGCGAATCAAGCTTTAATTAAGTATGGGTAAACTTGGGTTATGTTTCATCCCAAACAGGTCATATAAACAATTCGCTATGTGTAAAACAGGCCAAATGGGGACGGTCAGGTCGGAAGTCACTCTTAAGTATAAATTTAAAGCATAGAGCCTAGTAAATAGTGTTATTCACAAAATTTATATCACTGTTGTTAATATATATGGGGTACCTTTTTTACTGCCTTAAATATTGTTAACAATAAACTTCAGACAAAAAGTTTTGCAGGTCAACCTGTAACCCGTTTTGACCCATTACCCAAACTCCCTGGCCCTCGTATATTTTCACTTCTAAATGGGAATAGAAAATGTCATAGTAAAGAAATAGAGTTTAGAAATGCATCACCTTTACGCCTTCAGGAAAGCAAAAGGATGTTAAATCCACTAATAGCATAGATAACCGCTTATCTGGAGGGTACTTGAAAAGTATCTGGAAGAAAATAAAATAAAACAAAATCTATGAAAATATCAGTGTTTCATATACTAAAATATATCAGTACATTGGCATATAAAGTTTTAAGTCACTTTAATGAGAAGCTTCATTTTATCAAAACATTCATTTACAGATGTCATCTCGAGAAGGAGATCACAAAATTGAATCATGCAATGCAAGGCATACTTGGTTATAGATTATAAGAATGGGAAAATACTTAATTTATAGTTCATACAAAGCAGACCTGAGGTTCCACCATCACACTTGGTGGTGATCGAAATTGCATGACTTTCAGATCCATCAAATCAGTTTTATCAAATTTGGCCTGCCATTTCTTTTTAGTAGCAAATGCATCCTCCACAGGCCTGAGATTAGCATTTGGATGGATACCCGCGATGAGAAAATGTTCAAAGAGTGAGGTCGGATCATGATACTTTGCAGTATCCTACACCACACGATTAACTTTCACATAAGCTATTTAATTTTGACATCTCACGAACCTGTTATATTTCAACATCAAATTATAACATCAATATTCCACATTAGTTACCAAAACCACAATTATACACATGCAATTCTAACAAAATAAATATACTATTTCTCACTTAAAAACTTCAAAACAACCATAAGTTTTTCCTCTATTAAAAACTTGAGCTTATAGTTTATTTTCCATAAAAA
This sequence comes from Tanacetum coccineum, assembly GCA_026074375.1. Lineage (NCBI taxonomy): Eukaryota > Viridiplantae > Streptophyta > Magnoliopsida > Asterales > Asteraceae > Tanacetum > Tanacetum coccineum. The sequence continues at coordinate 75,757 of BQNB010004201.1, forward strand.
TGAACTTAGTAGCTTTTCAATTTTCACTTAAACTCATAAATCCAACACAACACAATCGCCCTGTTAATCATGTATCACTGATTTGTGAATTTGGGCTAAAATTCATATATAGAATATAAACAACTTAGTCGCAAAAACAGTATCATACCTAATTCATTCTAAACTCAAATCGTACTTATCTTGAACCTTAATAAAAATGAAAATCTACATAAAAAGACATATAACTCAAACAACTTTATTCAAATTCAACACCAAAACTACTGAGTTTTAAGCACTTTATTACCTTCCGATCAAAATATTATCTTTTGACTTTCATGTTTCATTTCTCTTAGGCACACCACCAAACAACTTTATTTTGTGAATACCTACAATAATCAGCCTAAAAATATGACAAAATAATTAAAATATTAGTTAGATTATGCATACAAAACCTGTTTCGTAGCCTGAATATTATGACATATGGAACAAATCAAAATCCAAAAGAAAGGAACTCACCCCAATACCAAAACTCAATCTCAAAATTTCTAAATCCCAAAATTGAGATGTTTCCTTTAAATTAAAACTTAACACGAAAAACAGTTGTGCTTCCTGTAACAATAATTATCTTCTCTATTAAACATTATTATAATATCAGTTCTCATACTTATACATAAAAGAAAAAAAGCATATTTGATTTGATAAACAAAAGATACCTTAAGCTGGTTGTATAGTAGAGTTGATGAGTCCATATCACCGAATCTGAAAAGAGAAGAATGGTTGACGGCGGAATGATTATGTGGTTGTTGGGTGCTTCATTTTTTCAATTTGGTGTTTGTATAGTAGAGTTGATGAGTCCATATCACCGGATCTCACTATTGCTTGTTGTAATAAATTCACGGTTACTCAGGGAAAATAGAGAGGCATAGATGTTTATGGGCTTTAATGTGACTGAGTCATAAATACTGCAAATTCAATTCTTTGTACTGAATCTTTATAACTATTCCAAAAGAGGAGTCATTACATTTCTTCTGACAAAGGCCGCACGTAAGTAGTGACTTTTCAGATTTACTACTAACTGTTTCACAATATTTGCAGGGACAATTTAGACAGTGCCAGTCACCTTCGGGAAGCATATGTAATTAGAGCACAAAAAATAGCTTAAAACGTTAAAACTTTAAACCTGAAGAGTGCATAAATTTTTGTACCTCTATATCTAAGCAGCGTTGGTGAAAGGTTGACGAAAAACCATCACAACATATCAAATCCCCACCATCACCACATAACCCGCATGTATCATCATTAGGATCGTCACCATTTCGACACTGCATGAGTGATTTGCACTCAAAACTCAAAAGAGTTCTAAAGTAACTAAGATACCTAAAAGGGTCCAAACTAAACTTAGGAATTTATTCAAAGATGTTAGGCGGATCAAGTAGATTTAGTGTCCGTGAACATGGTCCAAACAGTTCTCAGTTGCGAGTCCCCTATTCTAAAACTTGTCGTAGTATTCACCGTATGTGAACGGTCTATAGACAGTGGGCTGATCATCATTTACCAATTATGGGGATGGACTAATTACTGCATCATGCGATGGGCAGTAAAATGTTGGCATAGATATTCGTTCTTTGTCACAATTCACCACAGCTCTATGCAAAATGCTATTGTATTTATCATTGCTTAGTATCTTGTACCTATATACAAAAAGACACATCAATACGTAACCTTTAAAATGTTATATGTAATCAATTTAGCAAGAATACTTGAAGTAGTTATATATATCTGAATTTGATCACCATTATTAATAATAAAAGTATTAGGAATAGTATAGACCTTTTTCCTGAATATAGTTGAAACCCATTTGTTGAATTAACATCTTTATCAGACCCGCGAACCAACAAAGTACATGTACCTAATTTCCTGCTTTTTCTTGTGGTTTTCTCATCCGTATCATCATCATCCTCTCCCAACTTCATTTTTCCTGCTTTATTAAATCAAAACACTTGGCATTTTATAGATACCCTGATCCTAAATTAAACCATACCACTAAAAATCAAAAGTTTAACCAATTTAGAAAATCATACCCACATATTGTAAACACTACTCCTTTTTCCTATTGTTTCTCCATGGCCAACCACATTCCAGCTCCTAGTCTTTCATATTTTCTATTACAAAAGAATAAACCCATAATCAAATAAAAACCCTTAATAAAAAAATTGAATCTTTATAATATTAAAAAAAGATGAAACCTTGGTTCGATGTAGTGAGGATAATTGAACTGTAAGACCATTTAGCAGTGGCGCAAACACAAAGTGCATACAAAAATCGGTTGAAACTGAAATACCTAAAGTTCATAAGAATAATTGATATTACGCACATCTTTCCATGCCACTTCAAGAACGATAAATTCATATGAAGTCAAATTTCAGTCGGCCCCAAACACTCCAAGTTGATGCACTGATCTGATCCAAACGTACCTACATATTGGCTAAAAATATGTTATTGAGCAACTACATAATATATTTTAAAAATGGTCGGCTTATATAGCGGGAATATGGCTCATTTGGTTTTTGGCTTATGTTCATAAGCTCACTTTTTGTGGCTTATTTTGAAACTTTCCGGCTTATATAAACTTATTTTGTGGCCTATGGTTCCGGCTTATTTTAATAAGCTGATAAGCCACATATAAAGAGTGTAATTTAGGTAAAGCTCATTTTAGTAGATACACTTAGCTTAATAGTGAAAAAAAGTCCATAAACTGAATTTAAGAATGCTTAAAGCTTACCCCAAACACCCTCTGAATAACATGATTGAGCAAAAAAGATGACATTTTCATCATGAATCAATCTATACATACTTGTAATAAACACCAACACAATGTTTATAACATGAGATTAAGAAGAAACATACTTTATTTAGGACCATGAAAAAGAACATAAAATTCCTGCATACCATCATTCATCGTTTCAACTTTATAATTGCCCATCATCCTGTCAATAAAAAATTAATAATAAAGTTACAATCTTTATATACCCAACAAAAAGAGAAGATGAAATTAAATGACAGCTTCATCAAATCCATTTCTTTGCGTTTTTCTTTAAAAAGAATTCTTCAAAGATTAAAAATAAGGGGGTGGTGGTGGTTGGGTAAAGGAGATGATATCTTAGGCCGTTACTTTGTATTCTTATAACTCCAAAGCCTCCTCATATCACTTTGATGTTACATACCATTCATATCCCTTTGCATTTAATTCATAGCCATTTAACAATGAAGTTGTTGAAGAGGCATGATGATGAATGAAGGCAAATAGAGAGGCGTTCCGAAAGGTGATCTAAAGACTAGGTGGATTCGATATGTTCCTAACAAAGTGAACACCTTCGCTTGGAAGGTAATGACGAACTCCTTACCTACTAGATTTAACATTTCCAGACGTGGTATAGATATTGAGTCTCTATCTTGTGTGAATTGTGATGTCGGGATTGAAACCAATGATCATTTGTTCTTCGCTTGTAACATGGCAAAGAAGATTTCTAAATTAATAAATCGGTGGTGGGACGTGCCTTTTATGGATATTAACTCTTACGGAGAATGGAGGTCTTGGATCGATAATGTAAAACTGCCGAAGAAGAATAAAAGCATGTTCCAATGTATTTATTTTGTGATGTGGTGGCTTCTATGGAATTTTCGTAATAAGAAGATGTTCGAGGCCAAGCCCAAATCTAAGGAGACGTTTTTTGATGAGATTATTTGTAGTTCTTATTACTGGTGTCGGTATAGATGCAATACTTTGTTTAGCTGGGACGATTGGTATAAAAACCCGTCTCTTATTTCTTTGTAATTTCTAGCTCCTTGCTAGTTTTTCTTAATAAAAGTCGTCGTTAAAAAAAAAAAGTGTTTATGAGATTTAATGTGATTGAGTAATAAATACTCAAAATTGAATTCTTTGTGATAAAGATTTAAGTACACTTGTTAAGCATGATAGTCGATGCTCTCATTTATGTTATTCAACTTATTATCTTTCATTTCTTTTATAAATGCAAATTGAAAAAGAAAATTAGCAAGTGTGTTCTTTGGTTGTTTTAAGAAAAATGTTATGATAGGAAAATGTTCAAAATATTTTACATCACAATCTATTTCACATGTTTTAAGCGGGACTTGAACCCGTAACTATTTTGATTAGAGAGCTTGTTACACAACAAGTGATACCATTGAGACACAAACCCTTAAGCGATAAAAGTGTTTTTTTATCTTGTATTATATGAATGTTTTTTTTTTTGAAAGGGATGGCCTCTCACGCAGGGATTAAATCAGTTGCGGTCGGGCCTAATGCAGCAACATAAGTTATTATATGAATGTTATAAGGTAAAAGTTAAAGCGACGGTGGTTATCAAAATCTCATAACTTATGCTAAAACCACCTCTCGTAAGTGCGTCGACATAGTAGCGTTGGGAGGTACCGTGGGTTAAATTCCACTGCATCTTAGCGAACAATTACGTGTGCAGTGACACAACCATCATTCATTCTAAACCGTCGGATCATTTTTAGTGAACAAAATCTAGTTCAACAACTGGCTATAAAATGTTGTTGGCTTACCATTATTCCGTGGACCCCGCTACATAATGCGTCTCATCTGATTAGCTATTTATGTACCATTTCATTCATTCATTATTATTGCAGATGTACAACATAAATATGAATATAGAAAATAAATGCGTGTTGGATGCACGTCTCATTCATTGGATATTATTATAACGTTTTTATTCTATAGTTATCCAGGTGTTAACTTATAGTATAACAAGCATGATTACCCGCGCGTTGCTGCGGGTTGTTAATTTTTTTCGTGTAGTTGCGAGACATTATTATTTTTTATTTTTTTTATTTTGTGTGGTTTTATTTTTTCGTCCTCATGTTTAATAGTTTGTTTTTTTTTTATATGGGCTTACGTGTGGGGCTCATGTTTAAATGTTTTTTTTTGGCTATACAGGTTTTTTTTTAATATAATTTTATGGGAACATGGCGCTTTTTTATTGTATTCTGTGTGGGTTTATTTTTTCGGTCTCATGTTTAATAGTGCGGGTTAATTTTTGCGTTAAAATTTTATTTTTATTCTTTTCTATTTTTTATTTGTGCGGGTTTATTTTTTTGGTCTCATGTTTAATAGTTTATTTTTTTATATATGGGCTTATGTGTTGGGCCTCATGTCGCGGGTATTTTTTTTATCTTAATAAATCAATATTTTTGTAATTTTTTTTATATTTTGTGCCGAGCGGTTTTTTTTACATTGCCTACAAAAAAAAAGAAAAAAAAGCCAAATGGGTTGGCCCAAATTGGGAGCCCAAAGGGCCCCCAAAGGGCCGAGCACTGTAGCGTGTGGAACAAAACTACGTCGTTTTATTCTACGCGAGGCATTAGTATTATTTTTTTTTTGTGCGGTTTTATTTTTTCGGCCTCATGTTTAATAGTTTGTTTTTTTTCTTACATGGGCTTATGTTTAAAGGTTTCTTTTTTTGGCTATACGAGTTTTTTTTAATATAATTTTATGGGAACATGGGCTTTAAATGAGAATCGCGGGGGCTCATGTTTAAAGGTTTATTTTTTTGGCTATACGGGTTTTTTTTTAATATAATTTTATGGGAACATGGCGTTTTTTTATTGTATTCTGTGTGGGTTTATTTTTTCGGTCTCATGTTTAATAGTGCGGGTTAATTTTTGCGTTAAAATTTTATTTTTATTCTTTTCTATTTTTTATTTGTGCGGGTTTATTTTTTCGGTCTCATGTTTAATAGTTTGTTTTTTTTATATGGGCTTATGTGTTGGGCCTCATGTCGCGAGTATTTTTTTATCTGAATAAGTCAATATTTTTGTAGTTTTTTTTTCTATTTTATGCCGAGCGGTTTTTTTTACATTGCCTCTTAAATGAGAATCGCGCGTTACTGCAGGGCGTTTTTTAATTGTATTTTGTGCGGGTTTATTTTTTCGGTCTCATGTTTAATAGTGCGGGTTAATTTTTGCGTTAAAATTTTATTTTTATTCTTTTCTATTTTTTATTTGTGCGGGTTTATTTTTTCGGTCTCATGTTTAATAGTTTGTTTTTTTTATATGGGCTTATGTGTTGGGCCTCATGTCGCGAGTATTTTTTTATCTGAATAAGTCAATATTTTTGTAGTTTTTTTTTCTATTTTATGCCGAGCGGTTTTTTTTACATTGCCTACAAAAAAAAAATTGCCAAATGGGCCGGGTACTGTAGCGGAGCTGCCAAAACGGCAGCGTTTTAACCTTAATATATAGTGTATATATATAATTATATGTTATCATGAAAAGATGTGGTATTTCTGTTAAATTAGCAATACATTCTCTTTTCTACTTGATGTAGAAAGCTTGACTTTTTGTGTCAAATAAGCTCATTGCAATTTGCAACATATGAACGGCAAGTTAGTAGTTAGTGATTCGAACTCATAGTGAGATCTAATTGGACAGTATGCAAGACTTGAATCTTTGCCTTAAAGGATAACCCACCACAGAAGAAAAACCCTCACAGAAAAGCTCGAACATGATACCTCCTGCAACATATGACTTACTGGAGATACTTTCTGCTGACCTAAATGAGTAGCACAAATTTGTTTTCTTTTTCAACGGCAGTTTTATTATTAAAAACTTGTTAGAAACCTCTAGGCTCTAACAAGAAGCTAGAAAAAAAATTACAAAATTTAAGATTTGCATCCAAGAAGCCGAATTGAATTTAACTTTACAACGATTATAACACCAAGTATACGTTAATTGGACTATATCATCTTCTCGGATAAGTTATGCCGAAATAGAATAAAATGTTTCAAGTTAAGTGAAACATGGTACAACGTATTCAGTTTTGTTATGAGAGAAAAGTAAAAGTGAGCCGTTAATTTTAATAAAAATAATCCTTTTAATGCATCTAACTTATTTGATAGATGAGCATGATTTATCATGTTTGATTCAATTTGAAGGAACGCAATCGATAACATGAAATAAATAATAATCTTAAGTGGCTATTGAAGCTAATAAAACACTAAGGTAGAAAAATTGAAGACAAATGATCAGGTTTTTTTAATTCAAACCTTCATGTTGGTCTAAGCCATATAGAAAACATTTCTAAATTTACTAGTCAAGTAATATATTGTCTTTTCGTTACTGTGAGTACATATTTAGAGTATTTTAAGTTTTCTTTTATGTCCTTGATACAAATGATAGATTATATACTATGTAGTCATGCTTCTTAGCATTTCCTTTTCATATTGTCGGAACATAAATTTGAGTTCACATGAAACTCAAATGAAAATGTCTTTTTAGTGTTAGACTTAAATGTCTAGAATGTACTATAGTGGGCAGTGGGTACAAATAGACTTTTTCATCTACTTGTGGTATCAAGTGTGAATGTTAAACCGAACTACATTTGTTCGTAGCTAGCCAAATGTCCTAAACTTTTAATGCGAGCTACTTGGTTACTACTTACTAGGTTTGTTATGTATTAAAGTAAAGTTTAGAGATATGAGCAAGACCAAACAAAATAATTGTCTTAGGCTTGTAGAATCAAGTAGTCTTATTGTGTGTATTAATATGAATAAGTGAGGCTTTATTTTTATAGGATAATTCGTGACGATATTGTGTTATTCGTGAGGGGTATTAGTGGGGGCTTGGTGGTTGCATAAGGAAATGCCTATGTTTTTCATTTTCAATATCACGTAACTTATTTAACCTTTTCGTAATGTAAAAATTTCTTATAGTTGAATCCAAACTTTTTTTCGAATCTAACCCAGAAATGCCTGTATCTTTTATTTATATCCACATCGGTAAAAATTTCTTGTATAATTTGATCATTAATTCAAAACGGAATGAGTAATTATTATTGAATTTGTTGAGAAACAAAAATCCTTAGATCACTTATCATATCAACAATGCGCCCAAATAAACCCGGAGTAATTTAGAACGAAATGTGTCAGACTAAGTACTCGTTTATTTAAATTTTGTATTTAGATTCATATTAAATTATAACGAAATAATTTTTATATGATTTTCTAGATTCAGCTTTTCTCATGTTGAATTAATTAAGTTATATTTAAACATGAGCAAAAGATTTTGATTGTAAATTAGCATTAAGAAATGGATTAAGAGAAATTAAATAGAAAGTGTCTATTCTTTTCATCCAGTTATTTTCTACGGAAGGAAGTACTAAAATGATTTTACCATTTTACCCGTCATTCACGCATAATCCATCCAAAAGGTTAAGGCAGTTGTCGCGTAACAATTGGGTTGAGACTTGGTCAATCAAGTACGTATACCATGACTTTGACAAAGCATTATCCAAGAATTCCACAACTAAACGAATTATCTTTCTTTCTAGATTAACTTGTAAAACATTCTTTGAAGCAAATTCAATGATTTTGTACTAACACAACACAAAGATAAAATGGTATCTTTTTCCTCTACTAAAATAGTATAGGCTTTCCTGTATTTCTAAAAATACAAATATACCTTTTGACAAGTTTACAGCCATTCTTGTAAATAGTAGTAGTCGATAAAACTTTCTTCTTCTGCATAGAAGTTTTAGAGCATTGGGTATCTTAAGCCATGGCTTGAGCCATCTCTGAAAACGTCATTTGATGGCACAAGACTCACATTGCACCTCGCGTTTTCGAGTGCTGAGCCACCACCAACACATCAAATGGTCCCGGAAAATGCCAAATGATGGCACGAGTCCCACACCGTGAGTCGTGTTTTCACGTATTTTTCTCGTGTTATGGGAAAACGCCAAAAGTGAGGGTACTTGACGGCACAAAAAATGTGGTGTTATAGAGGGAGGGATGTTTTTTGTGTTATGGGGTATTCTAATGTTATGGGAAAAAGTGCTAATGTGGCAACAATTTTTTCATAACACCAGATGATGACACCATAAGATAGCTAGTGCTCTTATCATTGCCAATTGTCAAGTCGAAATATTACATTGAACATAGATAACAATAAATTTTTGAAATAGATCTACACATAACGGAGTATTTTTTAGGGTGTGTTTTACGACATGTAGCAGTAGCAGTAAGCAGTAGTAGTAGCAGCAGTAAGTAGTAGCTAGGTTAACAAGAGCAGTAAGCAGTAGTTGTTTGTTTAAAAAAGGTGTTTGATAACGTAGTTGTAAGCTGTAATTAAAAAGTGTAAAATTACGAAAAAGAGCATATAACTCAATTAAAGAAATTATAAATGTTATATTTGAGGTATAAATGTAATTTAATAAACAAAATGCTAGGAGCAGTATTGAAATGCTTCTTCAAGAAACATTTGAGATTGGAATATGTTAAACAAAATTCAAATGCTTGTGGAGGTGTTGCCAAACAAGTTTTTCATCTAAAATGCATACCGCTTGTCGCTCATAAACGCTGTAACACCCCCAAAATGGGTCGCAGCGGAATATGGGTTGGCGAGTGTTACTTCATAGATCAACAGCAAACAGCACGAAATGAGAACGATGTACCTTTTATAGTGAGTCCCGTTTAAAATTGATACATTGGATTAAATAGACTTGTTTGTTACAATAGCCGAAGCTTAAATAGTCCATCCATGAAAAGTAAAGATTTTAAGACATAACAAATATTCTCAAAATGTAATGCATCCAAATCTTTATAGTAATGACTCCAAAATGGTGACCACCAATGTATCCTTGTTTCTCGTACCTTATTGACCTGAGAAAAACATGCTTTAAAACGTCAACAAAAGTGGTGAATTCACAGGTTTAGTAAATTAAATAAAATAGGCACCACAAGATTTCCAATGTAAAAACCATGTAACACATACAATATCTAAAAAAAAGAATTACGAGTGCACTAGCTCAAGACATCGAACGCGACATATATGTATGCAATTTAATAATGCACTAACAGTGCCCCATGTAGATGTTCAAAAACCCCAACATCCAAATGTTCCGACATGTATACGTTCGTTGATTTCAATACCTCGAAGACTGATGACGCTACTCAACACCGAACTGGGATGATCAAACCAAATAGATCTATTCATAAACATTCGCGCTCGCGTAACTGCAATTGACAGTTTGTCATGATTTGGGCAATAGTAGGTACGCTAACTTAGCCAACTAGTCGTAATATGTTTAAAAGAGTATTTGCGTCCAAATGTAAAAATGATGCATTTTTCTCACTCCTAAAGGGTTAGTAAAACAATGTAATAGTAATAAAAGCGGGGCGTATGAACTCACCGATAATTAATGATTGATATCTAAATCAACTAAGTTGGAATCGTCTTGCAATCCGAATGCAACCTAATTAATTTTAGGTCCGTATGAGTATAAATGTATTTCATATAATTAAAAACATCACCAGTTATATAGTCCACACAACCACCTATTAGTTTTTATTAAATCTTTAAAAGTTAAAACAATAATTAACTCGTACTTTGTTAAATGAAAGTGTGTGTACTTGTATCCGTAAGAAAATATCATTTTCGTTTACTAATGCATCATTGTAAAAAATGTATGATTTAATAATGATATTTCATTATTAAATTAATTGTTTTATAAAAGATTATATAAAAATAAAAGTAATACGTGCGATTTTTAAAACCTCGTATCTTTATCGTTTCGACTTCGTTTTATACTTCAAATGTCCCATGGTCTTCGTATTAAAATAATTTATCAAAACATCATAAATTAAAGTTTAAGCTCAGATGAACAGATAACTTTTACTGTCAATTACAGTTTATAAAAAACTGTTTTTCTATAATTAATAATACGTAGTTTTGTTTAGAATCGTAACGATTCGTTCAATTATAATTCCGTTTCTCCTAGTTCCTTATATCCCTTGGATTAGTCATTAAATAATTTATCAAAATATCATATTTATAAAATTTAAACCCCTGATGAACAGTAGCATTTACTGTTCATAACAGTTTATAAAAAATTATTTTTTATAGAATATAATTATATATAACTTGTAAAAATAACGTAAGTTGTTCGTTATAATTTTCCGTTTTTCGATTCTTTTTGTCCGTGGGGTTCGAATTAAGGAATTTTTATCAAATATTTACCAATTATGTGAATTTTTACCACTGATGAACAGTAACTTATACGTTCCATCAACAGATAATATAAATTGTTTTTAAAAGTTAATTATATATAACATTGTAAAATCCGTAACTTTTCATTAAAATTTCCGTTTTTACGAGTTCCTTACATGCTCACGATTCCTTTGTAAAGAGCACTATTGTTTATAAAATATATAACAAAGGGTTTTATGGTTCGAATCCAACACAGTAGGCATTAAAAAAAAATTAGGGTTTTCAATTTATAAAGTTAGTTTGCGTTAATTTATGTTTACTTAAAGAACTTGGCAACCAAAATTTCACCAAGTGTTGTACGTATAACTTACATGTATTTAGTCCTCTAAATGTTTCATGTCATTTGTCATATGAAATCAACAAACACTTTATAATAATTTACCAAATTAATCAAGGAGGTGATTAACAATATGCAACAAGTATGTAAACAAATAGGAAATGAATGAATGAACGATTGAATACTTTAAAATAGACCTTATAGTACGACAAGTAATGGATGATGACCACAAGATTAAACCCCATCAACCTTCAAAATCAAACACCCTGGAATCAACAAAACCCTAAATAGAAGTTTATTCTTGATAAATCCTTGTTAAACCCGAATCCAAGCTTGCCAATACCTTGAGTAGCCTTAGGTAACCTTAGAATGAACACTTGAATGCTTGAAATGCCTTGGATGCAAGATTAAAATGAAACCCTAGTTGCAAATGTGTGCCGTGGGTTTTGAGGTGAGGGGAGGGAGTTGATGTATTTTTTTTTGTAAATGAAAAGAGTATAGGCTAGTTACTTATGACTTTCCTTTTATAGCACAAGCAAAACCTTAAACAAGCTCAAATGAAACCATGGAGTGTAAGGGTTTATGGTACAAGGTCAAAAGAACCTCTGCCATCCTCCCTAGGCAAGCTCATCTGAAAATAGGGGGAGTACAATTGACAATCCAAATCTTTAGATAACTAGTGTCAAAGTACAATAGTGTAAGATATAACATTTGTAAAAAGGAGATTTAGTGGAAAAGTATTTGGTATTTTAATTTCTTATGTATAAGCTTAGGTCCGGTTTATAAGAGATATAAGTAAGCAAATCATTAAATTATTGAGTATTGGTATAAATGTGCGTAATTTGTTTAGTGTATATTGGTAAAGGTGCTTACCGGGTACGACCGAATGTAAATATTGCATAAAAAAAAAAAAAAAAAAAACTGTAAAGCGTTTTTAACGTAACCAACAAAATAAATTATAGAAAAGGTTTATAAATTATACTCCATAATAATCATATAACACTTGCTTGATGTAAACTTTAATTTGTTTGATGTCCGTTTACATTGAACGTTGATTTTTAGTTTACGCGATTTAACTATAAGATAATAATTAAAAGCGAACGCGTAAAACTCTAAAAATAAATAATGAAATTTATTAAAGTTGTAAATAACCTGAAAATAAGAAATGTTACAAACGCTCTAAAACGCTTTTTGCCAAACACAGCCTTAGTAGCCATTACAAGTAGGGAACAATAATTTGACCTGATTTTCGGTATCGAAACATAAACGTACTGGTATCGTACCGAACCTGTACCGACTCTCGATACGCGGAAAAATACCAATACCATGAATCAAGCAAAAAAAATCAGGACCAATAAAACGGTACCATTACCAAACTGGGATAGCACCGATAAAATTCTTGAAATTTGAGTAGCAATGTTTCTAAATTAAACAACTTATCCAAACACTCATTGTGATATCCATCACCTTAGACAATGCATCAAGTAACGATAAGACACTGCATATTTTAACGATAAAGAGTAAAATAGTAAGGTTTTGTTGTGTACTGAATGATAATGTAGCGATGATGTGAAGGTTGTGAAAACGATTACCATAAAAACTAGACTTATATATGACCATAAGATAGTTATTAGAGTAAATTGCAAAAAATGGTCCTTTTAGTTTGGCCAAATTGCAGATTTGGTCCGTCGACTTTTGAAATTGCAAAAAAAGGTTTGTATTTTCGAGGTTTGGTTCCACTTTTGGTTTGTCTGCCTTAACGTCGTTAGTCTGTCCATCTTGGACCCACACACGTGCAACACATGCGATGGCTTTTTTATCTATTTCATTATTTCCTTTATTTAATACCCCCGGTCAAACAAACACCCCTAGTCAACACCCCTTTATAACCCATCCACCCACCATCCCAAATCACTTTAACATACACCATCCTAAATTAACACACACCGAAGAACCCTGAAAAATTAAAAAAGGGGAAAATGAAAATCAAGGAGATGGCATTGTGTTTATGTGGTCAACAAACAATAATCCGTACTTCATGGACGGATAACCACCCAGGACGTCGGTTTCATACTTGTCCTCGATTGGGTGGAACATCTTGTGACTTTTTTTATTGGTATGACCCACTAATTTGTGCTCGTGCAAGGAATATCATTCCTGTGTTACTTAGGGTTAGAAACCAACAAACAATGGCAATAACTCAACTTGAAGCATCATTGGCTACAATGGCAGCTGGAAGATAAATATTGAGGATGATGTTGATTATAAGTTGGGTTTTCTTTATGATTTGTTTCTCGTTGTAAACTATAATGTAATGTTGAATAACTTGAACACTTAATTGACTATAGTCAAAGATTTTGGTATATGTAAAAGTGTTCAAGAATGTATTTTGGTTTAGTTTCAATGATAATGAATGTTTATGTTAAGTGTTTAGTATATTTTATGCTTAGTGTTATTGGTAATTTTTAGAAAGACTTTGTACATGCTAACATTGTTAAACAAGTAATCCTGGTAAGTAAAAACAACATAGGTTTAAAAAAGGCTAACATTGTCATACCTTAAACAAGTTTTTCAACTTGTAAATCTGAAAAATTGTACAACAAAGTGTCAATATTCTAGTAACAGTACTAATACATAAACATTGTCTTAAACAAATTAGGAATACATAAACAAAGCAATCTACTTTGTTGTTGGGGTCTTATTTGCAGCTTTTTGTCTTTGGCTCTGCCTTGTTAGGGTCTTTTTTGCACCATGTGATCCACTTGTAGCAACATTCTTTGTTTTGGTTTGCCTGGTTGGTTTGGGTGTACATGCAGAGGCCCTTGTAGGTTGACTTGCAGCTCTTTGGGGTTGCCTTTGTGGTTGCTTGGCCCTTGCAGGTTGACTTGTAGATGCACTTGCATATGCCCTTGCAGGTTGACTTGCAGATGCACTTGTAGACCCACTACCAGCAACACTTGTTCCTTTATACCTTCTTTTGTTGTGCCCCTTTTGACCACATTTGCAACAAGTGACAATGCCACCTTTTCTAATGAGCTTACCATCTTTAACCATTTCAGTCACTTCACCTGCACTTTTCTTTCTCTTTTTACCTGGTTTACCAACCTGAGGTGGGATATAAGGTGGAATCAATCTTGAAGGCACTTGAGACTTTTCCCAAAACTCCCTACCAGGTATTAGGTTTATCTTAAAAGAGTAGACAGTCTTCCAAGTTTGTAACCTCATTGACTGACGGACCCATTCCTTTGGCAACCCTACTTGCATTCCATTATCATTCATGTTAAAGATGCAAGCTACTGCATGTTTACACGGAATACCAGACACTTCCCATTTTCTACAAGTGCAACTCCTATTAGCTAGATTAACTACAACCTGATTTTGTCTACCCTCATTAACATGAAATAGTTCAGCACCATTCCACACAACAACACATTGTGATGCCTTTTCTTTTATTGCATTAAAAATCTTGTTCATAGTTGGTGTTAATAGGCCCTGACTTTTTTCAATAACCTTCTGAACTGATGCGAGGGTCGTAAGGACTTCAACAAGAAGTTTTACAACTCTCTAGGCAGAGTACCTAACCATTGTAGTATTAGCATAGGCAAGACTCGGGGGTTGTAGTCGTTCGTATGGGAATTTTGTGGGATGTGGCTTGATCATGGTCTAACTGAAATTCCTTGGGTTGAGAGAAGATTATTTTTGTGTTTTTATATTTTATAAAAAGCAGGTAAATCTATGGTTTAAGAGGTTGGTTTGTTTAACTAATATCTAAGCTAACTAATATCTACTCTAATCTACTGGTGATAACTTTATGATAATTAAGGGTGTGCTTGGTTCAAATAGAGTAATGGTAATGGGAAAGATAATGGGAATACTAAGGAATATAATTAGTATTCCTATTATAATTGAATATGCTTGTTATGATGGCCAAAACTAACCAGTTTTTGCAATTAAACTATTTTTGATTAACCACCTTGACCAAGATGTTGATCACTTGTTTGTTTTAAATGTTGGAAAGCATCGCCAGTTATTAAATTTCATGTTTGATATTTAGTCAACTATCATACAAATAATATTAAACTTATAAGAATGACAGAGATTTGCGTATGTTGTAACGATGCAACACCAAAAATGATCAATTTGAAAACACCCAAAAATGAATTAAATGGATAGAAAAAATTGAAGAATCTAACGTGATACAGATGTGGGGAAAAAAGAATGAAAAAAAACAAAGACACAAATCAAAGGAAGCATTACTTGGTTCATTACTCTCAAATTAGAGAGGAATGGTGGATTACCCAATAGTGGGAAATGGCTTATTGCATTATAGCAAATCAAACATTACTAATCATTATCATTACCATTCTTTACCCCTTAATACCTCCAACCAAGCACACCCTAAATGTATTTACTTAATCATGCATTACTTATCAGATTTCTCCTAATCCTGTTGCCTTGTGACACTTGTGATGATCTGTGTAAGTATTTTCTAGGTCATGAACGGATTACACGAACCCGTCATCTATTTAGTATTCTGTTAAGGCAACGCACAAGTAAGGTAGTATGAAGAGTATTACAAGGCCCCTAAGAGTATATTAATGTGTGTGTGTGTGTGTGAGATCTTTAGAGGGATTAACCTATATAGAGGGCAAGGTAGTATGAAGACTGTTACCCGATTGTATCCTTTCTATGCACTCACGTATCCCTAGACGTGTCTACAGCGATACAAACAAAAGCTGGTTTTTGTAAGCCTAACGCGCACATTCATAAACAAGAAGCAACAGTAATAGGATCTACAATCTGATTTTCATGCAATCATAAGCAAATACATAGTGTGAGGGGAGAGAGCCTCGCATGTTATTATGAAAGCAAGAAGATGAAATCAATTCACACAAACACATAGACATATTTGAATGATTAATGAATAAATAACCTTACTCGATTTAAAACATGGTGTTCAAGGTAGTACGAATCACGGTTTTGAGGCCCTAAAAAACGACCTTTAAAGTGCTACAAAAGCTAGGGTTGTTCTCTGTGAATAGTTATACAAAGTTACACACTTAAAATCCTAAAATCAGTTTTATATTTATAGAGATATCGCTGCGACGGCGTCGCTTTGTACTCCTGACGTCGTCGCCACGTAGATGGTTCTAGATCCACTTTAAGTCGGCCACGTCCTAACGCCGTCGCTGAATCTCTGACGCCGTCACCATGATGTCCTGACATCTGTTTGCTTTATGGTTGCGATGCCGTCTCTAGGCTCTGAGTGAATAATTCTTCATGGTTCTTGGTGTAGAGTCGTAGTCTTGTCCGTTTCTTCTCCAAATGAACCCAAGTCACGTGTATTTCCTCCAAATGCCATCCAAGTGATAAAAATCTGAAAACAAACGATTAAGCACATAATATGGGCATGTTTGCATGATTTAAGGGGTTAAATGACCCCGAAATAGTGTATAAAATGACACCTCATCAAATACCCCTACATTTGGGATTTAGTGTCCTAAAAAAATAGGCGTTTTCTACCTAGGACAATAGCCAATATTAGGTGGTCATTTAACCATACTCTTTAAAATGTACGTTACAAGCACAATCTTTGACCTCGTAATTAAAAGCACGTGAAAATATATACTAGCACTCACATTTAGTGTTTGGGATTCTCTCTTTCTCTCGGGTGTTTAATTAAGTGTTATAACATAATGGGGAAACAGAAAATCCGTAACACGCATTACTTGTCATAGTCATATAATTACCATAGGCTTGGTAAAGGATATACCTCCACGCTTAAGGCGCATGTATTATTCATTCTATCTGGAGGTCTTTAAAGGGTGTGAGTATAGGCGTAGATTAAATATACGGAAAACGGAATATTTTTTACTGATGGATACATTTGGGATGGCCTTGGGATTGAATTGGGAGTGTAGGTTAGCTATTACCTATAAGGAATACTCGCTGGTTTGGTGTTAAGCCAAGACTCAATCGAAGTTATACAATCTCTACATAACACTACATCAATCTCTTTCTTTTTTCTTTTCTTGATCATATGATAAACATAAATTAAACAATGGAAGCCCTTTGTTTTTTTTGTTATATAGACATTTTTTGTACACTTTTACCCTGCATTACTTAGACATATAATTACATCATGGGGTTATATAGATACACCCTACACTTGAACTTTTACATACTCGATATTTATAATCTAACCAATGACCCGAATTGAGGCGAATCAAAATAACATGGAGATCATTTGACAAACATATGGGGGTATTGATTTAATTTTTCTTTCCCATTCTTCCGCAAAATAAATACTACCATGAATCTCAATCGTCCCAAAACTGTATTTACAAGGATAAGGACTTAGCAACCGTGTACTCAATAATTAACTTGGGTTAAAACAATAATGAACTAAAAAATAAATTACATATAAGGTAGGCTAAGGCGATTTGGGTGTAACGATTGGTTTAAGGGTGACAAAATTCAACTACTATATACTTCCGAAATAGTCTATTCAGGAATTCCTAGAAATCCCCTTTCAGGTAGTTCCTGTAATACTTAGTATAGAAGAAACAAGGAAAGGATAGGCTCAAAGGGTTGTATTATGGGTATCCTGCACTAAAAATGAATGCATGACAACGGTGTGGGATAGTTACATGATCGATGTGACCATCATAACAATTACAGGTTTAAAACATGGGTTAATCCTAGTGCCTCTTATCTAGAAAATTCTAATACTCACTATGCGATCTCGGGATGCATCAAACAAGTTCTAGAATTTAATATACTACCAGTACACTCATATAATTTAATACTGATATCGATGCTCCTAAAAAGGCGACAAAACCACATATACACATCCGTAACGATAGAATAGACACACATGATTGCTCACTCCTTAACTCGAGAAAGCTAAAGGTATAAACTATCTTGGGTATCAATAATGGATACCCGAATTCCTATAGATCTAAAGGCAAACCTCACATTTTAGGATGAATTTTGTGGGTTTTTTGCTATGTCATTATTTATTCCTATCCATGGAGACGCAATTAATACTTCAGTTTTGTGGATATGTAGTTTATAAAAAAATTTTAAATTTTGGTTAAAATTATCTTTTTTATGCTATGTTTTGATATATTACCCATCATTTTAAGGACAAAGCAAATGAAAAATAAAAGAATAATTTCTAAGGCTTATTTTCCCTCTACACTTAAGTTGAACATTATCCCCAATGTTCTATAGAAGTACCTGTAAAAATGAATGAAGGGAAAAGAAAACAAGTTGAAAGAAACAAGTTACTCCTGGTCATGTTGCTCAAAATAGAGATGAACATGCTGATAAATGGTTAAATAGTGTGCCTCCAGGTGTTAATGAAACTTTCTAAGACTTCCAAGCTTCTTCGTCTCAATTATCACATGCTCCCCCCCCCCCCCCCCCTCCCCTCTCTAATCAAAGACAAGGAGACAACCTATACCAGAAGATAAAATCGACATGATAGATAAATATACAATGAGAGTTTAGGGTTTCGACTCTATGAAAGCAGTAAAGATAGGATGAGAGTAATGATATAATTATAGGTTTTCTGCAGGTTTACAAAAGAATTACAAATTTTAAATATTGCACATTTTATTTTTCAGAAATACTTGAAAAATTCGAATTTTTACATAGCTGGAGACGCGACGCCGTCAGGATAAATCCTGATGCCATCTCCAGCGTCTGTAAAAATTTCTTCTTCATTTTTAATGAGAAATTTCCTGCACGCAATTTTATTAGTCAAATCTGAAGAAAGCACTGCATAAAAACATGGAATTAATCATAACAATCATATGACTCGAAACTGACGCGAATTAATGTAAATAATTTATTTTAAATGTTTGAATTTGGTTCTTAAAAACCAAATATTTCCCCTACATTTATTTTGTTGTAAAATACCTTTGATTGCAAATAAAACAAAGTTACAAACAAACAAAGCATGATTACAAAATAATTCAAACATAATAAAACAAACAATAAAGAATTAAAAACACAAGACACTCCGTGTAATTGCGGGAAATGTGTAAATATTGGGATTGCCTCCCAAAAAGCGCTTTTCTTTATTTTATGGAGTCTTGTAGCTAGACTCGAAGTCACACGTTCTTACGTGACTTCTCTTTTATCATCCATTCCAATTAAGTATTCAGGTCCGAGCTTAATGGTATCTTTAAAAAACCCGTCTTCTAAGTCGGATGGCTTCCTACATCCTCTATCATAGTCGTCTTCACTGAGTATTACCCTAGATGATAATAAGTCATGACCCTCGCTAGACAACTCGCTCCTCTCTGGGTCCTTATATGATGTTTTAAAGGTAATCTCTTTAATCCCATCCGTTAAAGTCATTAACCGGTATTTCCTATTTATAGCTAAGCAGGCGATCTCAACGAAGGGCCGTCCAAATACTACGTTTGACAAGCTAGTATCAATATTAGTCTCAATACTTTCCAGGACGGTGAAATTCATGACGTAACTCATATTTCCTATAAATACGTGCATATCCCTTCCTAATCCTACGAAATTTCTTCCCATATACTCATATGCATTCTTTCTAATAGAGTTATAATAGGCCAAGGACATGATGTTCATGGGTAGGTCGACATCAATGTATGCGTTAGCCGTAAATCTATGTCCAATCATGCAAGGAATCTTAAGGTTTCGTGGGTCACCCTTTTTAATCCTAAAGTCATAATTGAGCGAGCATTTAGGCATTTCTTGAATCAGTGATTCATAAACTGATTCCTCACTTGTGTCAATTAAATCTAGAGGCTCTTCAACATCTAACCATTTTATTCCTTCATCTTTCCTTTCAGGCCCTAAATTATTAACAACAGTTGTGTCTTTCAGCTCCAATTGTGGTGTATCTCTTTATTCTTTATTATGTGCCATGGTGTTGGTGTCTTCAGGGTTCCCCTCTTTTCCTCGTTCTTCTTCTTCTGATTCGTCATTTTGAGGTTCGTTTGGCTACTTGGAACATATTGTGACGGTATTGATCGAACCATGGACATGGGTTGAGCATTGCGAGTCTTCAGTTGGGTAAGAACGAGCAGACAAAACTGGATAAGTACTCAGATTTGGGTTCTTAACCGTGTTGCTAGATAGTGCTCCTGCTATTCGATAGGTGATGGCCTTCAACACTGTGTCAATTTTGTTGGTCATCTCACTTTGATGTTGTTTGAAATCGGCTTCAAACTTGGACAGTCTAGCGTCTTGAGATGCCATGAAGTTGGATACCAATCTTTCAAGATTTGATTGATTGTTAATGCTTTGAGGACGGTTATTGAAGGAACGGTTTGGGATCGAATCGTTAGTTTAGAACCGGTTAGGTGGGTTTGAAAAATTATTTTGGAAATTTTGGGGTTGTCTCTACCTAAGGTTTGGGTGACTTTTTCATGACGAATTATAGGTGTCACCAAATTATTTTGCTCGGGCTTAAAAGTGTACCACTTACCTCCCGCTTCATCAGTATGCGAGGATGCGTATTCAACAAAGGCTTGTTCGGGATCTTTCATGCAATACTGAGTGTCGTGGGGACCACTGCATATCTCACATGAGGTAGTGATTTTATTCACTTAAGTAGGTTGCGTTGGAGCAAGATGAGCTTCCATCAAGCGCTAGACTTGATTTTCGAGCTCGATTAGACGTCGGTCGGATGTACTCGGGACATCTTAAGGCAAAGCGATTGCCTTGACCGGCTTATGAAATCCCTTGGGTCATTCCAACTTTCGTTGTCATAGAGGGTGAGGTCCTCTAATAATGCCCAAGATTCTTTGGCGTTTCGGTCATGAAGCTTACCACCGGCCGATTGGTCAATGGTTCGTCTTGTAACGGGATTGACGTGGTCATAAAAAAAATTGGACTTGGAGCCAATGATCGATGCCATGATGAGGGACTTTTTGTAGTAAGTTCTTGAAACGAGTCCATGCTTCTGAGAGAGATTCTCCTTGATGTTGTTGGAACATCAGGATATCATTGCGGAGTTTTACGGTCCTTCTCGGTGGAAAGAATTAAGCAAGGAAACAAGTAGTAAGATCCTCCCATGTGGAGATGGATCCTGCTGGAAGACGTTCAAGCCAATTGCTAGCTTGATCGCGAAGGGAAAATTGAAATAAACGCATGCACGTTCTTTTCCTGTTTGCACCGTCAAGGTCAAGTGAGTCTATAAGTTTTAGGAAATCCTTGAGGTGTTGGTTTGGATCCTCAGACCGAAGTCCGTAGAATGAACATCCATTTTGCACCAACCGGATGGTGTCAGATCGAAGATGTACCACGTTGTTCCCTACGGGGAGCTCGATGGTATTCCTGTAGCCCTCGTGGCTAGGTTTAGAGTAGTCTCCAAGAGTACGAATAGGATTCTCGTCTCCCATGGTTGTTGACGAGAATGGAAACGAAACAATCAACACAAAGAAAATATAGACTACGAGAAAGCTAATATGCGGAATTAAAATCTCACTTGAAAGGATTCAAGCGAGTAGACCTAAGTTAAACTATGATCAAAACCTAACTATTCCCCGACAGCGACGCTAAAAACTTGATGCGAGGGTCGTAAGGATTTCAACAAGAAGTTTTGCAACTCCCTAGGAAGAGTACCTAACCGTTGTAGTAGTAGTATAGGCAAGACTCGGGGGTTGTTATCGTTCTCTAGAGGAATAGGTTAGGAAGGCTTGATCACGGTCTAACAGAATTCTAGGGGTTGAGAGAAGATTATTTTTATGTTTTTATATTTTATAGAAAGCAGGTAAATCTATGGTTTAAGAGGTTGGTTTGTTTAACTAATATCTAAGCTAACTAATATCTACTCTAATCTACTGGTGACAACTTTATGATAATTAAATGTATTTACTTAATAATGCATTACTTATCAGATTGATTCTCCTAATCCTGTTTCCTTGTCACACTTGTGATGATCTGTATAAGTATTTCCTAGGTCATGAACGGATTACACAAACCCGCTGTCTATTTAATATGCCGTTAAGGCAACACACAAGTAAAGTAGTATGAAGACTATTACAAGGACCCTAAGAGTATATTAAATGCCTGTGAAATATCTTAAGAGGGATCAACCATATAAGGGGCAAGGTAGTATGAAGATTGTTACCTGATGGTATCCTTTCTACGCACTCGCGTTTCCCTAGACGTGACTACAACGATACAGAAAAAAGCTGGTTTTCTAAAGCCTAACTCGCACATTCATCAACAAGAAGCAACAGTAATATGATCTACAATCCGAATTTCATGCAATCATAAGCAAATACAAAGGAGGGTTTAGCCTCGCATGTTATAATGAAATCAAGAAGATAAATCAATCACACAACACATAGACATATTGAATGATTAATGATAAATAACCTTACTTGAATTAAAACATGGATCCAAGGTAGTACAATAGGGTTTTGAGGCCCTAAAAACGACTTATAAAGCTGCTACAAAAGCTAGGGTTCGTCTCCCAATAGTTATACAAAGTTACACACTTAAAACCCTAAAATCGGTTTTATATTTATAGAGATATCGCTGCGACGGCGTCGCTTTGTACTCCTAACGTCGTCGCCACGTAGATGGTTCTAGATCCACTTTAAGTCGGCCACGTCCTGACGCCGTCGCTGAATCTCTGACGCCGTCGCCATGAATGTCATGACGCCGTTGCTTTATGGTTGCGACGCCGTCTCTAGGCTCTGAGTGAATAATTCTTCATAGTTATTGGTATAGAGTCGTAGTCTTGTCCGTAGCTTCTCTAAATGAGCCCACGTCATGTGTATTTCCTCCAAATACCATCCAAGTGCTAAAAACGTAAAAATAAACGATTAAGCACATAATCTGTATTTGCATGATTTAGGGGGTTAAATGACCCCAAAATAGTGTATAAAATGACACCTCATCATGAACTATCACTATCCTTTTCATAAGATACTTCCTAACGTACACTAGTGCAGTTATGACAGGACTATCCCTAGCTTCAAGCAATCGTCTATTAAAAACCTCACAGATATTGTTGATCAATAGGTCACAGTTTGACCTTCCTGTTATAAGTAGTAACAAAACATTTAGGCAAATTACTTAGATACTAATAAGCAGTTGTTGGTTATAAACAAATACCTAAAAATTATGATCTGCTCCAATGCTTAGGAGGGATTTTCCTCAACCACTCATGTGCCAGTCTATTGTACCCCTTGAATTCATTCATTGCTCTTTCAAAGTGTACATCAGTTGTTGCAGTGGCACACTTCCACAACAGTTCCTTGTAATGACCACCTTTATAGACCAAATTCATGTTATCATGAATATGTCTAACACAATATCTGTGTTTATCAGCAGGAAAGAGATCTTTCAAAGCTGGTAACAGACCCTACAAATCAATAGAGAAACAATTAGTAAATAAAATGTTTAGTAAAGCAACAAAATAACTACAAGTATGTACCTTTTGTCTATCTGTAATGAAGGTGAAGTTTTAATTAGCTTTCGGGTCTAAATCATCTCCAAGACATGACAAGAACCATGTACATGATTCTTTGGATCCAGATTCAACAATACCATATGTTACAGGATAGATTCCATTATTAGCATCTACACTCACAGCTGTTAACAATTGACCTGGATAATTCCCTTTCATAAAAGCCCCATCTAATCCTAGCAACTGTCTCTCAAAAGCCCTAAACCCATCTTTCAAAGCACCCAAACACACATAGATTCTTTTAAACCTTATAGCATTTTCATAAGGATTGTGAGCCCTATAAACATCTATCTTAACTGTTGTGTTTGGGTTAGCCTTCTTTAAAGCATGACAGTAATCCCAGAGTAGAGCATATTGATGTTCTTGTTCACTCTTAAGATGAACCTCTGCCTTAACTTTTGCTCTAAAATCTTTGGTCTTGGACACACCCACTTGAAACTATTTTTGCATATGTTCTTGTACTGCTTTAATTAGAATTTGAGGGTTAGTGTGAAGCAGATCTACAACATGTTGTGATAGAAAAGTAGATGTGCAGGCTCTCATCTCTCTACTTTGTTGACATAAATGACCATTCTTTAATGTCATCACCACCCACTTTAAATTATCCCAAGCTGAAATATACACCTTCCAAGGGCACTCTCTTTTGTCCTCATCCACCAAATTGACACTTTTACCCTTCAATTTATTATTCCCTTGTGATACACTATTTCCAGTCTCTTTACCCACTTCCCCACATGCATGTGAAAGATTCCCGTGTGATACATTATTCCCTGACTCAACTACATTACCTTTACATTTAGCTTGGAGTCTTTCACTGTCATTTTTCACAATTCCAATCTTTCTTCTTGTTTTAACTGCATAAGCCTTAATTCTGGCTTTTGCTAATTCCTTCTTAGCAAATTCTTGTCCCATAAATAAGGTATTCACTATACCACATGATTGACCACCAGTTTTTCTTAATTTCCTAAGACTCCTCATTGTAATACTTACAGTATCATCTCCTACATCAATATCAAATGAATCAAAATCCAACACCTCTAAAGCTTCATCTGTCAAATCTACATTAGGTGTTACAGTTTGTTTAGCATATTGTTCTTGAACACTAAAAGTAAAACCTTCCATGTTTACTTCTACCTCATCAATCACATGCTCCTCATCCATAATGAAATCTTCCCTATCATTACCTATAACCTCATCATCCTCTACATCATCCTGCTCATACTCATCATCTGCATTCACATTCTCATCATCTGCATTCTCATCTACATTCACATTCTCATTCATGTTCTCATCTACATATACTGTATAATCATCCAAATTCAAATTCTCATCTATATCTAACTCAAACGTGTCATATATTGTATAATCATTCACATTGACTGTCTGTTCTTCATGCACATTCCTATCTACATTCACATTGTCATTCTTACCCACACTAGACTCTCCAACATCAGCTTCATTTATCCAACCTAATGCTAACCTTTTGCTACTCTCAATCACATGTGCATTCAACAATACATCATCATCTAATTCCTCTATCTCAACAGTAGACTTAAAAGGTGATAAATACTCATGATCAACACTGGTCAACCAATATTCAACAAAAACCTCTACTACCTTACAGTTTGCCACTAAGTTTATCAAACTAACTACATCAACATCACAACTTAAAGGCCTCAAACCATAATCTAAACTTTTGTTAGGCAATTTGTAATGATAAAACATAAGTTGTTTAGGATCATACCCCAAAATCTTGAAGAAACATATGCAGTTCATCAACATTGAAGAGGTCCACATCAATGTTGTCCACGTAATTCACTTTCCCTCGAACATACATCCTTTTTGGTGAAGGTGTGAACTTTCCACCATGATTTAACTTTATAGAGAACAAGTTATTTTTTCCAGATGAACAATAAAAAAAATCAATTAGTTAACAATGTAGTATACCACACTTACATATGCCAATAAAAAAGCAAAAATCTTACCATAAACTTGGACTGGATCAAAATTGAATGCCTTCCTTTCTAAAATACTCTTTCAGATGTAAATTAGAAGGATCAATTACACATGAAGGCAGATAATCGTCTTCCATCATTAAAAAACTATGCCGCAAACAATTTAGAAGGATCGATAGTGAACTGATGGTTAAACAATACGGATTAAGATTAGGGTTTTATTTTTTTAGTGAATGTGTTTTTTAGTTGGGTGGGTGGAGTTGACTTATGAGGTGGGGTAGATGGGATTGGGGTAAATTATTTGGGGGTTGGATCGGGTTAATAAAAAAATAGGGTGTTTAATCGGGTTGGTAAAAAGGGTTGTTTGACTTAGTATTGACTAGGAAATAATAGAATGGACGAAAAAGCCCTCTCATGTGTTGCACGCGTGTGGGCCCAAGATGAAGAGACTAACGACGTTAGGTTAGACGGACCAAAAGTGAAACCAAACCTCAAAAATACATACATTTTTTGCAATTTCGATAGTCGACGGACCAAATCTACAATTTGACCAAACTAAAAGGACCATTTTTGCAATTTACTCTAGTTATTATTTTCTGTTTCTTCTATCGACTAGTGTGGACCATTACCATTGCATAATCTTAGAACATAAAAACAAATAATGATAACATATAATTTGGACTAATGCAGTGAAAAACCAACATTGATAGACCCACAAAATTTGCATACAAAATCACAATCTCGACATCAAATAATTTTATTATCAATCATACTTTATTTTATACTCATTTATATCTAACTTTTTCAATCAAATTTAGCGACGTTGATTCTTCAGTTTCAACTAAACGACGCTTAAATTTGATGTATATCAAAATTTTATAAGTACACAATACTTAAAAACAGTAAAAACTAGTGCTAATAATTAGTTAATTAACTTTACAACAAAACCAAAACCTGTATCATGTCACATGAAAAATGATCCATCGTGAGAATTTTTATTTGATTTACATGTGACACCATATCATTTTTTTAATATACAATCAGTTTTTTATACTCCTACGTACTATTTTTGATATGTTGACCGTATAAATAAATACATGTGGATGATAATACTCCATAATTAATAAACCAGGTCATTAAATCAAATTCACAAAACACAATGTTGTCGTATCGATCCAGCAAATTACAAGAATAAATACACTTCACTAAATAAAATGTAAATAAAAAAGAAGAGATAACCATTATATAATGCATATATAATATATAATATTTATGGACTTCTCCCCGCTCATAAAATCCACTATTTATCCAAAAAATTATATGAACAGTAACTTTAATATATAAGAGTTAAGATAAAATGAGAAGTTTTCTTAAAATAAGAAGGATAAGAAGTAACTATAACCACATATCCGAGATACATCGACTTAAATTAGGTGCATCTCTATAATCTTAGATACATTATAATGCATCATAATGTGTTTTCTAGCTTTTAATTAGATGCACATACGTATATTAGATGCATTTCATGATTTCTCTATTTTTTTGTCCTCTACATTGTGTCAAAATCAATAAAAATCAATTTGCAAACCATCTACAACATCAAATTTAAACTTTTCGAAAACACAAAATGTGCCTCTAAATGAATAGAAATGTATCTAAATGCAAAGTCGTTGCATCTCCAAATTTGCGTGAATTTTATCACTTCTTTTCCTAATCTCTCACCACTTCTTAATTTAATTTACGCTTTCTCACTAAATCCCATACTCAATATATAATATTTATTTCATTTTTGTTAACAAACTTATTTTTCATTTTAGTTCCAAAACATATAATCACATTTATGGACTTCTCCTCCCCCACTCACAAATGCACTATTTCCCATATCCGAAAATTAAAAAAAATTGTATGAACAGTAACTTTAATATATAAAACTACTTTTTGTTTTTAAAACAAAACCCTACTTTTCAAAGTTAACCATTATTCCTTTTTAGTCCAAGATTACTTTAGCAATCTTTTCCCATTTAATAAATCAACCTTTAAAGTTAATGATACCTTTTTCCAATTTTGGTTCAAAAAAACCCTCGCCGCAACAAAATACGCGTAACCAAATCTTGTTAAAAATATATCAAATATGCATTATATTTTTTTCTCGTGTATAACTTTTTTATCGTATTTTTTTGAACTGATAATTTATTTCACTACCTATATACCACATATATTTCACAATATATCTATATCTATATCTATATTTATACTACTATATAAAACATTTATAATGTGAGACCCATTAAAAATTAAGATAAGTGATATGTTGACCGTATAAATAAATACATGTGGATGATAATACTCCATAATTAATAAACCAGGTCATTAAATCAAATTCACAAAACACAATGTTGTCGTATCGATCCAGCAAATTACAAGAATAAATACACTTCACTAGGTAGAAATATATAATATATAATATTTATGGACTTCTCCCCGCTCATAAAATCCACTATTTATCCAAAAAATTATATGAACAGTAACTTTAATATATAATAATTATTTTTCATTTTTAACAAAACCCTCCCTCAAAGTTAACTTATTTTTCATGTTTAGTCCAAAACATATATATAACATTTATGGACTTCTCACCCACTCACAAAATCCATTATTCATCCAAAAAATTATAAAAAATTGTATGAACAGTAACTTTAATATATAATAACTATTTTTTATTTTTAACAAAACCCTCCTTCAAAGTTAACCCATTTTTCATTTTTAGTCCAAAATACTTTAGCAATATTTCACATTTAATAAAGTCACCTTTAAAGTTAAGATACTTTTCAATTTTGGTCCAAAACGCGCCGCAACAAAGTGCGCGTAACCAAATCTTGTTAAAAATATAAGAATGGCTAGATTCACAAATGTTTTACAAAAAGATATCCACAAAATGACTTGTCATCTCATTTGTGGGATTCTTTATCTTCTTTTTAGATTCTTTTTATCTATACATCCAATAATATACTTGACATGTCATTATGTGGATGTTTTTGTGTAAAGGTTTTGTGGTTCTAAAAATTATATATTATATATACAAATATGTCAAATATGCATTAAAAAGCTTAATTACGATATATTTTATTATTTTTTAATAAAATATATTTTATTATTTTTTAATTATATGTTTAATTAAAAAGCTTAAATACTTCCGAATTTGACATTATTTTGGTGGAGAAATCTGATGGAGAAAAAAAAACACATAAAAATATATGTGTCAAATTTATAAAAATAGAAACTTGAAAAAAAGGAGGTAATTAATAAAACTTTAATGGTTTAATTTTAAATAAATTATATAGAGTTAAGTGTAAATTTATAAATTTACAAATTTTATTATAACTTTAAGAAATAAACAAATAACCCCTTAAACTTTATATCATATACTTTATATTTTAAAATACAACAAACGCAAACAATTCTTACTTCCAACAAAGATTTAACGTTATTTAATCACCTCCTAAATATACCCGAAAACTTTTTAATGGATTTTTCATTGTCGGCATAAAAACATGCTGTACAACCAAATAGAAAAACACCGAAGCACATAAATTATTGTAAATAAAGAAAAAAGGTTTTCTAGCTATTCATTTATGAGTTTGGAAGAAACTACAGTATATTTTCTTTTGGTTTAATATGTACTAACATTTTAACAATTGAATTTATGTAAAAGTATTTATTTCATTGACATGTTTTCAAAAATAAAAGTCAATAATTCGAATATAATTAGGGGAAATTTAATCCCTTTTGGCCTCGGAGGTACACTTGAGCCGACTCCGGACCACCTAAAAGTGTAGTTTTGCTGGGATTAGTTGGCTCACAATATTGAGTCAGAAAACAGGTAAATAAAAAAAATAATACTAATTATCCTACTACGTAATATATAAAAGATTTAATAAATCTATTTACTTGATATGATTTCGATAATACTCTTTACATAACTTATAAAACAGAATAAATAAAAATTATATATATATATTATAAAGAAAATATATATATAAGTCTCGTACATGCATAAACATTAAAATTAGTAAAAATAAAAATAACCATCTCGAAATAACAACAATATGTTTGACTAACGGCATCGTCGAACAATTTAAAGCAACGAGCTACTATCATTTAGCCTTTCCAAAAAAAAAAAAAAAAAAAACGCTACTGTTTTTTGCTACCGTTATTTTTACCAAAAGGACTCTTGACATCTAAAAACCAACTTCATTAGTAGTATAAAAAGAATCAAATAAGTATAAAAGAAAAAGAAAACACCCACACACACTGCTTATTATAGTTTCTTTTTCTTCATCTCCCTCCCACAACCCCATAAACCTCGGATTATTATTCTTACAATAACTTTATCGTAATGCTGTCTTAACCGTCACATTAAAAACCAAGGTAAACTGTTTTTTTATTATTTTGTGAAAATAATTTATGGGTTCTAATGGGTTTTTGTCTTGGATTTGCTTAATATGCTTAAAATCATAAATAAAGCTCTGATTTTGATTATAAAGCTGCAAATGTTTTTTTTTTGGGATTTAAAATGAGTGGCGTGTGTTAAATGTTGGTTTTTTTTGTATTGATTTTGATGAGCAATGTTGACTTTGTGTTGGTTATAGTTATGATTAACAACATGTTTGGGATTGCTTATTTTTTTTTCTGCTTCTGCTTAAAAATAAGTACTTTTATGTTGCTTAAAAATAAGTACTTTTTGACTTAGTTTCTGGATTTGCTTATTTTGTAAAAGATACAGGAATACGCGAAATAATAATAATTTGATAGAAATTTTCTATTAAATTCATTTATTAGCCATTTAGATTAAATAAACTTTAAAGACTTATTTTTAATGGAAAAACTGCTTTTGCTAAAAAATGAGCAGATAAGCAGAAAGTGTTTATATCAAAACTGTAGGAAAAACAGAAAAAATAAGCACTTGAGTTCATTTTATAGATCTTTAAGCTGTTTTAGTTTATGTGTTTTTTGGGTTTTTGTTTGCTTTTACGTGATGCTATTTTTGTTGTTACTTGTTTGTAGTTAATTTATTGATTGTTTTTATCGATGAAATTGCATAAGTTGTATCTATTGTTAAGTGAAAAATGATAACAAATGATGTTAGTAGTCTTTGTGTTTGTAATAGATTCGACGGCCACACAACGGACATCTGATTGAAATTTGTATGTGTTTGAACATCTAGTGGGAATATTTTGGCTCATGTGGTTGAAAAAGTTCGAGATATTTTGATGTTATTGTGATCGAGAGGCGAAAAAGATGATGAGACTTAAAGATTTCAAGTCTCTTCACTTTGAAAAACGATGGGCGTTCCCTATAGCTATAGCTTCGATTATGTCTATATTTATCTTTGCGACATGCTTCAATCTTGGCACTGTATCTACCGTATACAAGATCAATTCATTATTCAATTCGCGAGTTGACCCGAGTAAAACAATTGGGAATCTTGAGGAAGGAGAGAGTCAAGTTCCTCCACCTCCACCTCGTCCAGCTGTTCCTCGTTTTGCTTATTTGGTTTCTGGGTCAAAAGGGGATTTAAATAAGTTATGGAGGACATTAAGAGCGTTGTATCATCCATGGAACTATTATATTCTTCATCTTGATCTTGAGTCACCGCTTGAGGAAAGAATGGAGCTTGCTTCACGGGTTGAAAACGATCCTGTTTTTGCTTCAGTTGGGAATGTGCATGTGATCGAGAAAGCTAATATGGTTACATATACAGGGCCCACAATGGTGGCCAACACCCTTCACGCTTGCGCTATTCTTCTTAAGAAGTATACGGATTGGGATTGGTTTATAAATCTTAGTGCCTCGGATTATCCTCTTGTGACTCAAGATGGTTCGTGCTTTCTTTCCAAGAAAATAGTTCTATATTTACTACTCATTAAGAGCGTGTTTGGGATTGTTTTTCTTTATAAGAAAATCAGCAGTTTCGAGTGTTTAGTTAGAACTGCATATCTTCTTATTAAAAAGTAAATAAGCACTTTAAGGTAAGTAGGTTAGTGCATGCATAAGCAGTAAAAAAACAAGCTATCCCAAACGCCTAACTTCTTATTGATTCCAAATGATTTTCTTGATCTAAAATTGCAGATCTTCTTTTCTCATTTCGTGATTTGAAGCGGGATTTGAATTTCATCGAGCACACAAGCCGTTTGGGGTGGAAAGAGTAAGCACCCTCTCATTTAGTGATTATAATAGTTGGATTATGTTCAACCCGATTTAAAGCTGTATATTTGTGTGTTTGCAGGAAACAAAGGGCAATGCCATTGATGGTTGACCCTGGACTATACCAGAACAAGAAGTCAAATATCTTTTGGGCCCAACCAAGACGAGGTCTGCCTACAGCGTTTAAGTTGTTTACAGGTCTGCATTACTAACACGAATCCGTATTATCACATAATCACTTTCAAAACGCACACTCAAACACCCCCTTCAACTCCGTTAACAGATATATCAATTTTTGCAGGGTCAGCATGGATGATTCTGTCACGTTCATTTGTGGAATATTGCATATGGGGTTGGGATAATCTTCCGAGAACTCTTCTAATGTACTACACAAATTTTGTCTCATCACCCGAAGGTTACTTCCAAACAGTCGTATGCAATTCCCCTGAATTCGTTCCAACAGTGGTCAACCATGATATGCACTTTATATCTTGGGACACACCTCCAAAACAACATCCCCATGTCCTTAATATTAATGATACAGCCAACATGATAGCAAGTGGGGCCGCATTTGCGCGTAAGTTTAAGCAAGATACTCTTGTTTTGGATAGAATCGACAGCGAGTTGCTACACCGTAAGAATGGGAGCTTTACCCCGGGTGGGTGGTGCAAAGGTGACCCTTCTTGTAGCAAGGTTGGCAAACCCACAAGGGTTAAACCGGGTCCAGGTGCTAAAAGGCTTCGTCAACTTTTAAACAAGTTACTTCAACCACCTATGTTTAACCAGAGTCAGTGTCAATAGAACCAAGATTAGTGTTCATTATATATGTTAGTAGCAATTTTGCTTGTGGATGAAAGGATTAAACTTGATTATAGTAATAGTGACCAACTTGTATCAAAAGTGCAATATTTTGGTCTCTTATGTTCTGTTTCTTTCTGTTAGCAAACTTTTCGGTTCATAATTTCTGATATTGAAGATAAATAAGCCACCTCTTTTTGGAAGGTGCAATGTTGAAGACGAGGAAATGATGCTTCAGTGACGTGTAGAACCCGAGTTGCACATTGTTTTCGCTCGTATTTTCTACTATTGATAATTGATGAGCAACACTCTTTTCAAAAGGTCGAGTCTTGAACATGAGCTGTACATTGTTTTTGGTTTGAGATTGAAGTCATGATTTTTGGCTTCTATTTGTAAGCTATAAGTTCCTATTTATTCATTATTATTGATTTTGAAAGTGAAGTCATATTTTGACTTTTACAAGGAATTGTAAGCTTATAGTTGCCTCCCTTATTGATTATACCGAGAAAACAGATAGAAATATAGAATGGCATTAAGACTGGACGGAGTAAGGGTGGAACTCACCATTCCCACACCCACTCACCATTCATTCCTTACGCCGGCTACCCAAAGTCGTGCGTGACTTGGGCCTTCAAAGGTGAGCCACTCACCACCAGTGAGTGGTAACAAGTGGACCCATTTTAATTTTTTTTAATTTATTTTATTTAGTTTGTGAGTGTGTGTGGGTATTTAGTAGGTATATTTTAGAGAAAACTACAATTTTGGTCCAC